>APFE030375488.1:136647-298183 GCA_000404065.3 Pinus taeda | reverse complement strand
TGTACTGGGATGGAGGTGGACGTCGCAAGACCCCACACCCATTCACATATATCATCGAAAACTTTGGAAGACTAGTTATAAGCACCGCATGTACCAAATCTACAACGGTTTTATGTTACCAATTCATTATTTAATTTTTAATAAGCATGCCCCTAAAATGTCCGAGCAAGAAGCTGTAGATTTGACTGCAGTAGCGAGTTGGTTTGGGGAGGAGAAATTCACTTATATCAGAGTTTTTGGCAGCCAGGCTAAACCACATGTGTTATCACTCTACATCCCTGATAAGTTACTTGCCAGGGAGGTAGCCTATCAAATTAGCGCTGAAGGGGTTACCCAAACCCTGAAAAGGGCTAAAAAACATGTTTGGCCTTCTTTTCCACTAAGAATTGGAATGTATACACTGCATGACATCAATCATGCAGAGAAAAAACACCGGGAAAATGAATTTTCTCACCCTGGCTACCCTGCCAAGGAGGCAGTACGATCCAAGAAAAATCGCTTACAATGCACTCGACCAGGCCAAATTGGCCAAGGTTGAGCACAAAGAAGACAAATTCGAAGACTTGTTCGTATCAGCCGAATCGTTGTATCAAGTCAAGTCGCTTGCCCGAAATGTTTATAACAATGAAGGGCTAGTTGAGTTTAACAGAATCAGAGAACAGAGGTTGCAAACTCTGCCTCTAGACCTGTTAGCAACTGTACCGATAGCCACCAGGTCAAGCGAGTCTGAACAATGATATAATACACCACCTCCTACTACATCAACACAGCAAACGGAGATGCATAGCCAAAAGCAGGAGCCAACTCAGGAAAATGCACACCAACAAAAAGAAACCCAAACAAAGACCCAAGAAGAGAGCAACTCTAAAGGTAACCAGGATCCATTAGTTGTCCGAATTTGCTCCAACAATGGAATCAATTCAGTACAATCATCAATAACTTAGAGTGCTCAAAATATGGTGAGGTTTCAAAGGAAGGCGATACACAGGAAGCGACATCGAAACCGGTTTCAGGTGAAACCAGCGGCATACCCAAAACAAAAGGATTAGAGATAATTCCTAAAGATCCGACGGGGGAGATCGTTTTGCAAATTGAAGAAATCCCCCCTTTAGATATATTTTACAGCCCCAAGCATAAAGTCATCGTAAAGCGACAGAGGAAAAGGAGAAGAACTGATCAATCTTCCTCACTCCCTGAATCGACAGTAACGGGCAATGTTGTATGGAAAGAGAAATTCAACCCCTCCGATGACTTAACCAGGCTATCACAGTTCGCTGGAGCATATTCGGCGGTGACTATTGATAAAGCAACGAAGGTGAGAAATTTGTTAAAAGCAAAGGATCATGATATCTCTTCTCTACAGGCCAAATTATCAGAAGTCCAGCAGAGGGCAGAGCAGGCCGAAAAAGAATTGCTAGCACAGCAGCAGAACAATAACCAGCTAATCAAGCAATTACAAGAGCAAAAACAGAGGATAGATGAAGGTGCGGTGCAAAGGAAGAAGGAGCTATTAGTGAAACTGGAGTAGTTAAAAATATCGACTGGGGGAGCAATAAAAGCAAAAGACGAAGAAATCGCTCAATTGACCACTCAAATTGAGCAAATAAAAAATCTCCCTAAGATAGATGAATTTAAAGCAGAAGCGCTCCAGCTAAATAAAGGATTGATTAGTCAGGTTAAGCTGTTATGTCAACATCTCATACGAGAAGAACCATTGTGCGAATTGTCAGCGTCTCTAAGTGAAAAGGTAGAAAAAGTAAGGGCTGACTTGGATCAGGCAGAAGAAACACTGACAGACTTTATAGAATGGCAGGATTCAGATGTAGGTCAGGTAGCCAATCTACCAAGAATTCTAGAATCGCACAAAGAAATATTGTTCACAGAGTGGCAATCACAACTGATGAAAGCAGAAAGAGTGACTTCCAGATGCAGGACAATCAGTGGAAATTTAATTGAATTAGTAAATAATACATTGCATTTATCTAACACAATTTCCCAATGCACTCCAGGTCAATTAACAACAACAAATATATTGGAGCATTCATGCTATCCAGACTTGGAGAAAAGCGCAAGATTGATCGCTGGAGTCAACAGTCTGACATGGGATGCATATTGGTTCTTTTTAATCAAACCATACAGCCAAAGAGCTGTCTTGAAGTGCCTAACCGATGCTATCGGTTATATGATACCTGACATCCAGGATGCCACCTTCGCCGCCCAATTCAGTTTACGCCTCAACAAACCGCCAGAAGTAGAACCAATGCTCGCGATAAGCCAGCTAAGGTTTAAGGGCAAGCAACCTGAGGCATGACTCATTTCGCCGACTGCCAGATCACCCCTGAGAAGTAGACCAGATTTACTGATACCAATTTAGTAGGATTTTGTTTCATAGATATTTTTAGTTTAGTAGTATTTAAAGACCCTTTCATGCATTTAGAAAGGGTCGTAAAATTTTTGTATATGACTTAAACCCTGAAGCTGCACTATTGTACTTCAGGGATATTCTTTTATGAAACTTGACCAATTATTCCGAATTTGATGAGGAAGGATTTTATGCAAATGTGCACTATTTTCATTGTTTGAAAGCATTTCTGTGTTGAAGAAGGAATTTTGAATAGCGATTGATATTTCGGATTGATCTACAACTCACATGGTACTATTATCTGCGTCTATATTCTTTTTCGTTATATGAATTGATATTGAAATCACTCTTGCTATTATCACTTATATATATGTGTGTTTTTCATAGCATTCTTTATGCATTCCACTACTGGTTGTTTATCGTATGCTCTTCTTTCAGATGTATATATGTATCGATGATATGAACAGTGAATGTAGTAATTTGTATGCATCGCTTCATTGTGACTATTCATGTGAAGCAATCTTTGAATGATTGAACATCCTTTATTTATTTCGCAGAGTCATCTATATGCCTGATAAATAGATAAAGATTATTTAACGCTACATTCTGAATGAATAAGTTGTTCCCAGGATTAGTATTAGTTTCCCTACTTTTGTCAATAGAATAAGTCATTCGCCTATCATTCAAGCAATTTATTCATCACCCATCCATCCCTTTTATTTCATTATCAAGAAACTGGTCCCATTATCTCCAGTCAGAGCCACCATTCCAAACGGAAAAGGAGATGTACCAAGGTTCGGACCGGGTGGTTATCCCCGATGTTGTGGCAACGATTTCCGAGGCCTCAACAGAGCAGTAAGAAGTGGGGCTGATATAAGTGCAAGTTTCAAGGCATCAAATGATTGTTGGGCTTGATCATCTCACAAGTATGATACTCCCTTCTTTAGTAGGTGAATAAATCATTTTGTCAGCTCGACATAGTTTACGATGAATCGTCATAAGAATTTTGCTTTCCCTTGCAAACATTGGACTTGTAGAATGGATTGTGGTTCAGGAAATTGAGTAATTGCCTTTATCTTATCAGGATCAACTCTAATCATGTGTTTGGAGACAATGAAACCAAGTAGGCATCCAAACTCGACAAAGAAAATGAATTTGTGCAGATTTAGATGTATGTTATAGAACCTACACCTAAGAAAAATTTCTCGTAAATGAACTAGCTGCTGAGTTCAGTTCTTAGAATGCTAGAAGGTCATCCAAGTAAGCTTGAACAATATGTTTGAGATCATGGAATGCATAGTCCATGGCCTGTTGAAATGTTTCTCCAACATTCCTTAAACTGAATGGGATTTTTCGATATGAAAATATTCCCCAAGGGAAAATGAAGGTGGTTTTGTGTTGGTTCACAGGTTTTATGGATCTGGTTATAGCTTGAGAAACAATCCATAAATCAGAAGGATTCGCAACTAGTGTAATCATCGATTATTTGGTTGATGAACGATGTTGGATAATTAAATTTGGACATATAGTGTTCAAATCCTGGTAGTCGATATAGACGCAGATGGTACCCTATTTTTTTATCTACAGGAACCATATTGGAAACCCATTTTGTTAAGGAAAAGGGGTAAACAAAAACCAATACTTAACAATTTTCTACCTCTATCTTGATGGCTACAATTTTGCAAGGGTGGACTGGTCGAAGTCTTTAGTGGACAGGTTTGGCATTGTCATAAACCTTGATCTCATGCTCCACAATAGATGGAGTTATGTTGGGCATTTCCTCGTAAGAACAAGAAAATACATCATGGAATTCCTTGAAAAGGCAAGTGAAGCTTGCAATTTCCTCAGGAGTGCAATTGGCTCCAATCTGTATTTTTTCCATGATGCTTGTCTTGACTAAAATATCAATGAGCAATTCCTTGGAAAGATCTCCCATGTTCCCTTTTGAATCCAAATTTTGGACGGTTGTATCTTAAGGGAATGATCTGATGTGTTTCAAAGGACAAGATTTGTATATGTATTGTATCCGAATCAAATATCAAAACACAATGGTGAGAATTTTCCCAAGGTCACTCCTCTAAACACATGATCTCTCGAATAGCTTCATTTGAAGGTAGGACTTGATTGAGGAGATATTTAGAGGGAGAAGTTGTGGGAGAGGAGTTGGTATCATTGGTCATGGCCAAAGTGACTAGAGAAATGGATGCAGATTGAATGGCTTGATAGGCCAATTCAGCTAGTGACAATGGCATTTGTTCTGCATAAGAGTCAATGTTTGAAGGAGATGGGAGGATCCAGGGATCATTTGGTTCATGAGGAAAAGATGAGATTATAGAAACCACTTGTGTAACCGCAAGTAGCGAGAGAGGAAAACAACTCATCAGGGAAGAACCCTTCAAAAGACTGGTACCGATATTGACATAACAGTCAGGTATGCCACCCACTAAAGGTACAAAGCCACTAGGTAACGAGGAGTAAGCTTGGGTGCAAAAGGACAGCTAATCCACTGTGACTATCCTTCCATCCATTAGAAATAGGATGATACGAAAGACAGTACACACAATGGCAGTCATGGAATAAGTCCAACTGCAACCTAACAACAGACACAATGGAAGTCATCAAATAAGTCCAACTATGACCCAACAATAGATTATAGTTGAGTTTTTGATCCACGACTTCAATGTCCACCATTACCATTTTCCCACTTAAAGTGATGGGGCAGCTAGCAAGGTAACCATTTGGAATGAAAGTGTGGTCCTCAAAAGCTTTAAGGGAGTTTGAAGGTGGTGAGAGGGTTGGAGAACCCAAGGCGAACCAACATGAAGTCAACATGACACAAGTTGAAACACCTTCGTCAATGACAATTCTATGTACTCCTCATCCTTTTGAAATATTTGCACCTGAAATGCAAGCTAGTGTGAAAGGGGAGGTTTACATTTTTCCATGTCGAATATTTCTAGCATGTAATCCTGAGGTTCAACCCCACCAATAACTGAAAGCATAGCTTTCCTTTGTGCTAGACAAGTTTTCAATACTTCGAGTGCTGACATAGCTCACTGTGCTTGCACAAAATCTTCTACAATACCGTAGTTCTGGGCATCACATGAAGATTTATTATGTGTTGTGTGACAAAGTGCACCTTTTTGGGGGAAAATCACAAGATGAGCAATTGGTCGTTCAATATGAAGATCATTTGGTGGTGGTGGTGGGTTTAGACTTGAGGAAGCTTCCTTAGCATTAGCAATTGGAGCTCCATAAGTTTTGGCTCTTGTTTGAAGATCGACCATTTAAAAGGTGTGAATAGTGGATGGTCCTTCACTAGCTGAAGGATGATGTGAACCATCGTTGCCCCCTTGTGAGGATTGAGGTTGGTTCACAATAAGATGTTGTTGCTACTCAGTAGGGAGAGGGTTGTTTAGAATCGCAGGGGTCTGGCCAGTGTCCTTTTGAGCAAGGAGATTTGTGCATTCTTGGAGGCACAGACAATGATGTGCCATATGGTCTTCCACACAGACCTTTCAAGGGAACTTGATAGCATTTTCCCTTCCACTGTCAGGTGGTGCAGCAACTTTTTGCTTTGGGTTAAACTTCTTGGCTAACTACTCTTCAAAAGGAGTGGTATTTTTCTTATTCTTTTTTTGTAGCAGCTACAACCGCCCTCCAAAATGTTTCCTTAGCTTCGTTTTGGAGACTCCCTACCAACCTTCCTCAGTAGCATGTCTTGCCTTGTCAAGTACACAAGCTTCAGTGATTTTCTAGCAAGCTATCAGCCTGTGCATGATAGCTTGTTGCATCCCCCTCACAAGTTTTTTCTCCAGGCTTGGTCCAATTGAAGGCTCAGCAGCTCCCTCAAGAAATTATACAATTCTGGAGGGAAACCACCCTTCCCTCTAAAAATTGTGTAATCATGTCTGGCAGCCTAATGGGCTCTGGAATTGTGCAAATCTACCTACCACCCTTCATTGGAAAAATTACATAATCTCTCCCAGCAAGACTGCTCAACCCAGAAATTTTGTAATTATGGGCAGCAGTCAGCTACTCAGCCCAGAAATTGTGCAATCCTTCTGGGGGGCCATCCCAGCTCCCTCCCAAAAATGCGCAAATGTTCCCCTCAACTGATCAGGTTGTTGCATGTGCCATTGAGTTGACTGGTTCCACCCGAAACCAAGAAAACTTGACTTGCATGCATGGGATGCTTTTTCTCCGAATAGAAAAAGAAACATGCAGAAAACATACCTAGATTTTAGAGAGTTATTTTTAGCAGCTGGAGGTTACATGCAAAGATCGTTTTAGAATCTTTCCTCCAAGTGTCACTTTTTCCTATATTTGTGGCATGCACGTCATGAGTCTCAAACTTATTTATTCGATGCTTCAGATCTCATTTCTTCACATCAATCTTGGAGCTCTAACATCCGAAAACACATCCAGGAGTCTTCAACACATCCAACTCAGCTATTTTTGGGTAAGTCAGCTTAACTTGTCTTTTGCAGCATTTCTGCCGCTTTTTGTGTTTTGGCTTATGTGAGTTTTATTTGCTTGATTTCATTGAACGCTTGTTTTTGTTTACGTGCATACTAGGTTGTACTAGTGTTTTGTCAATTTAGTGTGTCCTAAATTTCTACATTAATTATCAATCTAGGATTCGTAAGCTGATGAAGTGTGGTGCACTATATGTGCAAGATAACCTATTTCTTACTTTTGTCGTTTTTTATTTTTATTTTGTTTTTGGGGGTTTTTATCTTTGTTTGTCTCCTAATATGAATGTAAATAACCCCAGAAGGCAAATATGGATGTAGATTTTAAGGCAATTATGTCCTCTATATTGATTTCCAGATCTTAACATTTCAGAGGGTCTTAGAACATATTAGTGATGAAATCAATACTTTGAAAAAGAATGAGAATGTGCTACTATTCTAATCAAAAAAATAAAGAACAATTGATCATCAAACCATTATCCCTACTGCTGTCTAAATATAGAAAAATGAATTAAGCTACTACACTTAAACAAATCAAAAATTGCAATCTAATAAAAGTAAAATCAAATCACATCATTCACAGTTTGATTCCTCGCTAGATAGTCTAAGTTATGGCTTTCAGAGATAATCATCCATAACATGAGCAATCTGACATCTAATTGCAGAAAAGTAAAACTAAAATCAAATCACATCAATCATAGCCTGATTCCTCGCCAGGTAGTCTAAGCTATGGCTTTCGGAGATAATCATCAATAACTTGAGCAATCTGATATCTAAGTGCAGAAAAGTAAAACTAAAATCAAATCACATCAATCATAGTCTGATTCCTTGCCAGGTAGTCTAAGCTATGAATTTCAGAGATAATCATCAATAACTTGAGCAATCTGATATCTAATTGCAGAAAAGTAAAACTAAAATCAAATCACATCAATCATAGTCTGATACCTCGCCAGGTAGTCTAAGCTATGGCTTTCGGAGATAATCATCAATAACTTGAGAAATCTGATATCTAAACTAACTACTAAAGCAAGTAAATAAAACCGAAATCAAAGCATCACTGGAATTAAGAAATTAAAGAAAGTAAAGTTAGCAGAGAAGCTAATTCCATGTCACTAGCTATTGAAAAAAACTGTATGAAAATGCTCGGGCCTACTCTAACCTGAAACACACACACCCTGATCAGTATTATTAACAATATACAAAGCTTGTAAAATCATGAACTGAAATGTTAATATCATAGATGAAATATATATACACAGGTGGATAACTATGAAACATATGCAATGGAAATAAGGAAACAATATATGAAAATTGTACAGCAATAAGAAAAATGAAACCTCAATGTGCAGGGGGCCTCTACACAGTCTCGGTCAACAGGCTATCAATCAAGAATTATGCTCATGCAATCATGTAGAAACAGAGTCTTGTTTTATATTTCAAAACAAAATTATCATAGTGGAACTAGTGTCTCGGCACAAGAAACTTTTAACAGCAAAATTACATTAACAAAGACTAATAACTATGCATATAGAAACGCGGTATTTATAACAAAAAATTCATAATTGTTTTCCTGTGAAACTACGTCAACAGGGGACACGTAAAAGACAACATCCATGGATTTAGCATGATGGTTGTCGAGATTATTAAATCTATCAAAAGCGGCTGTTGGATTCACATCATGGGGCAGCCTATAGGTGTCAATGTGCCTCCAGGGTTCTAGAAACGGCCACGAATCCTTGACGTGGTTGAAAACAGAGTCCAACTACTGTAGGATTCCTTCGTTAGACCATCCTTTGACCACCATTGACCACGAATTTCCTTCATGAATCTGGCTAGACCAATAGGACCTGATCCATGTCTAGGTCATTTCTAACTTGCCCATGTGTCTAGTTTTGCCGAATGACACCTGCAACCTGGAATTTAACAAAAACAGCTGCGGAAATTTGAACCAGCTACGGAAAGTTCCTGCATTCCGCATCTCATAAGAAAAATCTAATTCAAACAAAAAACATAAAGACATAGTTAAAAAACCACTTTAAATGCTCTTTTAGAATTAATATGCAATGATGTTGATAGCTTACGAGGTCCAGGTGGGTGGGAAAAGTTTAGGAAAATGTATAGGAGATATGTAGTTTTAGGGCTCAACATACCCCCACTGTGAAGGTGTTGCATGTCCCCATGCAACCAAAACTTTGACCATCCTCCTTTCAGTCCATGTGTTCTGAGACCTCTGCTAGCACATCCAACCCTCTTCTCTTCTTTCTTGGTACTGCTAACATCCTAGGCTTCCTCATTAATCACTCGAATTTGAGGTTGATAAGAGTTCTACTCAACCTCCTGCTCTTTTTCTTCAACTTCCTATTCTTCTTCTGCCACAACCCAAGATGTAACATGGTGTTGTCGTGAATAATCTTATCCAATCTTCTTTGTTCTTTTAATGTTTCATTCTCTCTCTTGATGTGTCTATTTAAGACTTCTAGTTCAAAAATTTCTTGTTTCAGTGATTGGATTAGAGTTTCTTGTGCTGCATTAGGCTGGGTAGATGAAGTTCTTGGATCTGTGGCAGTCTTCTCCAACAATTCAATATAATCATATATTTCTTGTTGGTTTGGGTCTACCTCAGGGGTAGTCTTTCGTGGGCTGACCCCAAAATTCGTTTGAGAAGGACTAATCTCAAACTCTGGCTGAGAAGGACTCATGTCAAAATTTGGCTGATAAATAGGAGCATGGTGTGGGATACGACCAAGAGGAATTGTTGGAGGCCGTTCCATTGTTTCCCCTCCTAAATCAATGAAATGGGGTCCTTTTGTCTGTACTGTCCTCAATTCCCCTTTAAGCTTGGAGCTCCTCCTTAATTTTTTGGGCTAGTGTCTTCTTTCTCCACACTCTTTCTTCCTTTCCCTTTCTTCTTTGCTACAACTAATTGTTCCTGAAGATAAACTAGTCTTTTAGAAAATATTTGGTGGTCCTCTTCTGAGGAAGGTTCTGGGGTCTGATAGATAACCTCAATGTTTCTCTTCCCCTTTAATTTTCTCTGCTTCCTATCCTCAGTTCTTTCCTTCTTATTTTCAGATAGCTTCTCTTCTTGATTAATTTCTTTGGTGATATTGGGAGGAGTGTCTTGAATTCTTACACTGGTTTTCTTCCTTCCACTCTTCCTTGCTGAACCGCTCTTTGGTGTTTCAGGGGGGTCTTGAAAGAAGTTTCTAACCAAAAACTGTTCCCAGGTGTCCTTCTTATCCTTTAACTGTTTTTCAACTAAAATTTTCACAAGCCTGTGATGGTACAGGTGGGGTTCCACATCCTCCAAATTCTTTTGGACAGTTACAAACATCTTTTTCAAACTATTCAATAAAATGTAAGGCAAATTGAGGGTTTGGTTATCTAAGAAGTTCATCAGCAACTGGGTGTGATACATATACATTGACCCAAAATGTCCTTCACAAGTAATGAAATTTTGGATAATCAATAATAAATTGGCCCACTTTTCTTCTAAAGCATAGACAGGGATTCCTTGTTCGAAAATAGTTATATCCATACCTGGATTACGTAGGATAACCCTCCAGGCCTTCTCGTCAAAGCTCTTGTTCTTGAACCCCTGTTCTCCCTCCTGTGGGAGTTCTGTAGTGGCTGCTATAGATGCCTTAGTGACTGAAAACTTAAGGTCTCCAACCTCAACCTCCATACCATCAAAAGACCTCGCAAAAGTCTGTGTAATTTCCTTGTTGTAGCCTCTGAATTTTTGAATGAACCGTAACCACCGTGCCTTCTTGTGTATGCCTTTCAACTTTGGATACCCCTCCATGAACTTGGGCCCTTCCGGTTCTGCTCTTAACAAAAGACCCATTCCTTTCCTCTTGCCTTAAAATATGTCTGTGTGAGTAATGGATGAACGGAGATTGAATGGCTATGTTAGCGAGGAATGGACACATTTTTATGGAGAAAAGTCCAGTGATTGCAAATGGAGAAATAGAGAACAGGTAGCAGGAATGATTTCACGGAGTGGAGTGGAGGTTTATGTGAATAAGGTAGGAATGCAAATGTAACTTCAATAGAATAGTAGGGGAGTAAACTGGATAGCTGTGGAGTAGACGTTATTAAGCTCACAAAATGGCTGTAGAATTTTTGCAGTGGAGAAGAGCCATGATCAAATCAATTACGTCCCCATAATTACAGGTGGAGTGTCAAAGTACAGCCAATCGTGAGTTAAATCCGGAGGCTAATCATGAGGCCATTTAAAAATTAATGCACGGTTCATGGAAGGATCATGTAAAGGTTGTGGAATGGTTATGGAAACTATCAATGCCAATCGTTGCATATAATTGAGCTGTGGTTTCATAACTATATAAAAATGTGCTTCGAATGCTATTTGAAATAGATTTTACTCGTACCTTGGAATTTTTGCCACTTTTTGCCCATTAACCTTTGATCAGTTGCTCCTCGTTGATGCTTTTAGGTACCTTATATCTTCAAAATAGGTCCTTGGGCATACCTGCATTTGATTATTTTTATTATTGGGCTAACATCTAACTTTCATTGCTGAATAACAAAGTACTGGCTATGAAATCAACAATTGGCTACGGAATCAGTTTCTAGCTGCGGAAACTAATACAATGAACATATGACTGAATGGAGATGAATGAATGTTGACTGAATGAATGAAAATTGGTCATGAAAAGATTTTTATTGGCGGAATGAAATGAAATGAAGTGGAATGGAATGAATTAGAGTGAAATGAAGTGAAGTGGAGTGAAATGAAGTGAAGTGACATAAAACTATGAAATGAGAGAGACTCTTTTGGAAAATATAGGGCATCAGAAGGTTCTGATTTTCGCCCTGTATTTTCTGTATAATACTTCCAATCAGTGATTGGTTTTCAGGCTTATACAATTTTTTTTTTTTTTTTTTTTTTTTGTAGAAACATAAAAAAAACAAGGACTAGGCTGGTGGAGAAGAAGGATTCTTCTTCACCAGCCTTATTGCAGAATTATCTTGAAAGATTTTGACAAATTCCTCCTTTGAGAGTGGCTTATGATATATCTTTAATCGGTGACCATTCACAATAAGACGAGTTTGATATTCATCAATGGTTTTGATTCTTACTACTCCATTGCTAAAGACTTTGTCGATCTCATATGGCCCAAGCCAATGAGTCTAAAATTTACCTTTGAAATCTTTGAACTTGGAATCAAATAGCAATGCTGAGTCTCCTTCTTGGAACTTTTTCTCTTTGATGTATTTGTCATGCCACTTAGCTCTTTGATAGTGGACTAGAGTAGTTCTTACGATTTCTTCTTGTTTGATCTCATCTAGTTCATTCAACTGCTTCATTCTATGCTTTTCGGCTTCTGATAGATTCATTCCCAACTGAACTACCATCTTGAAAGTTTTAACTTGGAACTCAATGGGGAGAAGGACCTCTTTCCCATAAACAAGTTCATAGGGAGAATGTTTTGTTGTATTCCTCCATGTAGTTCTGTAGGCCCATAAGGCTTCAGGAAGCCTTTTTTCCCAACCTCTTCCGTGTAGATGAACAGTGTTGGTAATGATGCCTTCAAGAACTTTATTTGTAGACTCCACTTCGCCATTTTCTTGCGGATGGTAAGGAGTATATTTTTTGTGCTTGACTTTGTATTCTTCCATCAGCGTCTCCACCAGGTTGGATGTGAATTAACTTCTCTGATCTGTCACAATTTCTCTTGGAACACCAAAGCGAGTAAAAATATCCTCATAAAGAAAACTAATAACTGAATGCTCAGTAGCAGAAAATAATGCTTTGGCTTCTACCCATTTAGTGACATAATTTGTACATACCAGTATGTACCTTTTTTGCTTAGATGGTGGGTTAATAGGTCCAATGAAATCTAAATCCCATTTTTCGAAGGGTTCAATGAGTACCTGTGGCTGCAATGGCTTTTCATTTGAAAGGGTAGGTTTCCCTACTATTTGGCAGTTGTCACACCTTTTGACATATTTTTTTGCATCTTTGAAGAGGGATGGCCAATAGAATCCCAAAGAGAGGATTTTATAGGCTATCCTTTTGTCAGCAAAGTGTCCGCCGCATGGTTCATCATGGCATGATTTGAGAATATCAGGCATTTCAGCTTCCCTAACACATCTTCTTATCACAAGATCTAGCCCTGTTTTAAACAATTTGTTAGAAATCAATGAATATTTTTAACTCTCCTGAATAATCTTCCTTCTTTCACCAGGAAATAAATATGGAGGTGATTTCCCTGTAACCAAATAGTTAGCTATATCTACATACCAAGGGGTCTTATTAGTTACTGCAAATAAATATTCATCAAGAAACTTACTCTACAGGGGAATATTCTTTAGTATTCTGAATCCTAGCCAAGAAATCAGCTACTGTATTTTGTTTTCCTAGTCTATCCAACACAGTGATATTGAATTCCTGTAAAATTAGGAGCCACCTTGTAACTCTGCCATTAGTAACAAGTTTGTTCATTAGATATCTAATTGCAAAATGATCAGTATGAATAAAATTTTCATAGCCTGTTATATAATGTGTGAACTTATTGATTGCATGAACAACAACTAAGAACTCTTTTTCAGTCACAATATAGTTCAACTTAGTGGGAGTTAAATTTTTACTGGTATATTAATTGGCATAAGGAACTAGATCTTTTTGTCCCAACACAGCCCCTAGGGCTATATCTGAAGCATCTATATAAATATGGAAAGGAAGTTTCCAATTTGGTCCTCTCAAGATGGGTGCTTCAGATATTCTTGTTTTCAAAGTTTCAAATGATGATTGGCAATCAGGACCCCATTTGAATTCACAATATTTTGTAAGTAGTTTGAAGAGTGGAGATGCTATTTTGGTAACGTTTTCTATAAATCTTCTATAATATTCAGTAAATCCCAGAAAACCTCGAACATCTTTTTGACAGTTTGGAATAGGCAACTTGGAGATGAATTCAACTTTCGATCTATCAACTTTAATCCCATCTCCTGAAATGTGATGTCCCAAAACAATACCTTCAGTAAACATCATAAAGCATTTTTCATGACTTAATGAAATGTTTGTTTCTTTACATCTTATAAGGACTTTTTCCAAATTTTCTAATGCCTCTTCAAACGAATCGCCATAAATTGTAAAATCATCCATATATACCTCTACACAATCATGGATTAGATAAGAAACAATTCCTAGTACTGCTCTTTGGAATGTTGCGGGTGAATTACATAATTCAAAAGGAAGCACTCGATAAGCAAAAGCTCCCCATGGACAGGTAAATGTGGTCTTATCTTGATCTTCAGGTGCTACCTGAATTTGATTATAACCACTAAAGCCATCTAGAAATGAAAAGTACTTTTTTCCTACTAATGTATCTAATACTTGATCGATAAAGGACAAAGGAAAGTGATCCTTCAAAGTTGCTTTATTCAATTCCCTGTAATCAATGCATACTCTCCATTACCATTGTTTTTAGGTACTATAACTAAAGGAGAAACCCATCGGCTATCTGAAATTGGATAAATGAAGTTTACATTGAGTAGTTTTTGGAGCTCTTCTTTCACTATCTCCCTAGGATTTGGATTCATCCTTCTCTGAGGTTGTCTGATTGGTCTATTGTTTTCCTCGATATAGATATGATGAATGCAAGTCTTAGGGTCAACACCTTTCATATCTGTATACTCCCATGCAAATGTAGTAGAATGTTTTTGTAGGATTTTGGTTAGTTCTTCCTGTTGTGACTTTTCCAAATTTTTGTGATATTCAATGTTTTACCTCGAAAAATCTCAATGGTGGAACTACCGAACTCTTCCATAGAGTAAAGAGACATTTTTCTTGATGAAAAATACTAAATGTCAGAATCTAACTGAAATTGTGTGGTCATATTCTAAAGATGTTTCAAAATTTTCTAATGTGTTCAGAATTTGACTATCTTCACTAATTTCAGAAATGGTAAAGACAGGTTGTATAGTGTCCTCACCATCGATCCATTCATTGTCTCCTACTTCCATAATTTCTTTTGCTGAAGGATACAAATTGAATTTCTTTGTTGAACTACCATCAGAAATGTACATATCCCTAGATCTACAACTAATGAAAGCATCAGCTGTGGCTAGCCAAGGTCTTCCTAAGATGAGTGGGTTCCCTCCTAAATTAGTCTTGGGAGTCAAAATCATGAAATATATTGGATATTCCCAAGAATCTAAGGGGACTGAAATGTCTTCTAATACACCATCTGGTTTTATTATTGATTTATCTGCAAGCTGCAGTAAGGTGGGTCTAAAATGGAGATTAGGAAGTTTAAGATGTTCCATAGTCTGTCTACTCGTAATGTTGATAGCAGCCCCTAAGTCAATCAAAGTGTTTGGAATTTCTATCCCATTGATATGTGTCTTAACAATTGGACTACCTGGATCTACATACTTCTGCATGGTAATTTTTCCCATCATGATATCTGCAATTTTTCCTACCAGGTCGATTCTTCTTATATCTCTTGGTTTCCTTCCTGGTCTTTTGAGACTCAACTCCTTTATTGTTTTTGCTAGAATAGGAATCTCTCTAATGGCTTGTAGCAAGGGAATATTGATACAAACATTCTTTAATTCATCTAGAAAATCATGATCAGAAAATAAGATTTGTTTTTCCACCCCTTTGTCAATTTGTAATCTTTCAGGGAAAGGAGGTGTAAATGAAGATGCAGGCTGCTCAACTATAGGAGTTGTGGGGGTTGACGCTTTTTCTTTTTCTTTTTGAATATTTGGGTTTTGAAGATATGCTTCCTTAAAACCTTTATTGACTTTAAGAGAATCCTCCTCGGAGGTATCTTGCTTTGGAACATCTATAGAAGGTTTTTCTAAAACTCTACCAGATCTGAGTTGTACATCATTAAGAGGAACAATCATATAGGTAGGAAATTGCTGTCCTTCTACCATGTAAGCATTCTGAGGATTTTTATTGTTAGGATTTGGCAATGGTTGAGCTGGTAGTTTATTTTTCTTTTGTTGAAATGGAAGCAAGATTTGAGGATTTGGATTTTGTTGAGAAGGTTGTTGTTGTGGAAATGGAAATGAAAGCTGTGGGTCTTGATTTGGAAGTTATGGATTTTGTTGATTTTGAAAAGACGGAGGATATTGATAAAATTGAGCAAATCTCCCATAAGGATTTTGCATCCCTTGTGCCCATGATTGATATGGATTTTGAGGTTTGGGCCAAGGTTGTTGCCAAGAATTCCAATTTGGAGGGGGTTGAAAGTTCATAGGATTGTTAAATCCTTGATTTTGTTGCCCCTGCCAAGGTCTTCTCGAAACAAAACACAAGGATTCTACTAAATTTGGATCTTCTTGAAAGACATTTTTGAGCCCAGGGATTGAAGGACAATCCTTGGTTTCATGACTTTCTGAGCAATCATACATGTTTCTACAACTTTTGCATCCAAGGGGCATTCCCTTAGAGCATGTTTCTTCCTACATTTTGGACAAAAGATGGCCAAAGAATCAACTTCTGTTTTCTGCATGTTTTATATTTTAAGGGTGTCTAGTTGTTCACTAAGACTCCCTAGAATATCAGTTTTTAACTCATCAAGCATATTGCCAATCTCTGCCATACTTACTGATCTAGTTGCAGATTTGTTTTCTCTAATAAGAGAAGGATCTCTAGGCTGTTTTCCTGTTTTAGATTTTCCCCTTGAGAGATGGACACATAGCTCTGCGATATCACGAAGTGAAAGTTGAGAAATATCTCCCTTCCCCATCATGTTTAAAATATCTATCCATTCATCTCTAATGGCTTTCAATAGAAGGGCTTTCAAGGTTTCCTCATCTAAGTTACTCATTTTTTCTCTCTTTAAGTTGTATTGAAATCTTTCAAGTAAATCCTCCAAGTTTTTATCTTATTTTTGCATCATTTTGAATACCTCATCCTTGTGATTGGTGGGCATACAATAGTCCAGGTATCTATACAAAAATGTTTGTTTTATATCATTCCAAGTCCTAATAGTTGACTAATCCCATGAACCATTTCAAAGCAGCTCCCTTCAATTTTGAAGGAAACAGTTTGAGTTTTTGAGAGTCTTCCATATAGTCATAGGTTCGGCTCACGACTTCAAACTCAAACAGAAATGTTTCAGGATCCTCACTTCACAACCCATAAAAGTTTGGGAGGACAGATGGTGAGATGTTTTTCATTGTTGTATGAGTTTCCTCATCAACTATAGGGAATCCAAATGAGTTATCTCCTTCCCTATTTCCTCTATTATTACCTCCACCTCCACCATTGTTGCCTCCATTATTTCCTCCTCCTCTACCTCTACCCCCAAATCCATTTACTACTTGCTCCGTCATGATAGTTTCCTCAAAGTCTTCTGGTTCTTCTATCAAGGGTGGATGAGAGAGAGTTTCTTTCTTCTCTTCTTCAGGTGATTCTACTTCTTTGATCACAATACGTTCCCCTGTAGAAGTGAAGAAAGGGTCTTCTCCTAGATGAGATTTGGTAGATAGTGTAGGAGAATCCTCTAATTCAGCTGCTACTCCTTGAATTCCAGGAATCTTAAGGCTAGGAGTAGATGGTGGTGAGTCTTGTCTATGCCTTGAGGTAGCTAGATTTGTGAAAATCGAACTCTTGGCCCTAGCTATAAACCTTCCCCTAGAATCTCTTGCTCTATGCATGTCATTTTTTTTTTCAAGTTGGGCTAATAATTCTCTTTCTGATCTTTCAGATCACACTAGGTGCAAAAAGAGAGCATAATCAAGAAACTATTGAACTAACAACTCTCTTTTCTGATCCTCCAGATCACACTAGGTGCAAGAGGAGAGCAAACTTCAAGAAGTTATCAAGTTTTTTCTTTTTTTCTTTTAAGAAATTGGCTACCTAGTTACACTTCCCCAACAACGACACCAAAATATTTGGTCAATTTAGTGTGTCCTAAATTGCTACATTAATTATCAATCCGGGATTTGTAAGTTGATGAA
This sequence comes from Pinus taeda, assembly GCA_000404065.3. Taxonomy (NCBI): domain Eukaryota; kingdom Viridiplantae; phylum Streptophyta; class Pinopsida; order Pinales; family Pinaceae; genus Pinus; species Pinus taeda. Next base: position 280,399 of record APFE030375488.1, on the reverse strand, counting down.
GTGTGGCGCACTATATGTGCAAGATAACCTATTTCTTGCTTTTGTCGTTTTTTATTTTTATTTTGTTTTTGGGGGTTTTTATCTTTGTTTTTCTCCTAATATGAATGGAAATAACCCTAGAAGGAAAATGTGGATGTAGATTTTAAGGCAATTATGTCCTCTATATTGATTTCCAGATCTTAACACTTTAGAGGGTCTTAGAACATATTAGTGATGAAATCAATACTTTGAAAAAGAATGAAAATGTGCTACTATTCTAATCAAACAAATAAAGAACTATTGATCATGAAACCATTATCCCTACTACTGTCTAAATATAAAAATGAATTAAGCTACTGCACTTAAGAAAATCAAAAATTGCAATCTAATAAAAGTAAAATCAAATCACATCATTCATAGTTTGATTCCTCGCTAGGTAGTCTAAGCTATGGCTTTCAGAGATAATCATCCATAACATGAGAAATCTAATATCTAATTGCAGAAAAGTAAAACTAAAACCAAATCACATCAATCATAGTCTGATTCCTCGCCAGGTAGTCTAAGCTATGGCTTTCAGAGATAGTCATCAATAAATTGAGCAATCTGATATCTAATTGCAGAAAATTAAAACTAAAATCAAATCACATCAATCATAGTCTGATTCCTCGCCAGGTAGTCTAAGCTATGGCTTTCGGAGATAATCATCAATAACTTGAGCAATCTGATATCTAATTGCAGAAAAGTAAAACTAAAATCAAATCACATCAATCATAGTCTGGTTCCTCGCCAGGTAGTCTAAGCTATGGCTTTCAAAGATAATCATCAATAACTTGAGAAATCTGATATCTAAACTAACTACTAAAGAAAGTAAATAAAACTGAAATCAAAGCATCACTGTAATTAAGAAATTAAAGAAAGTAAAGTCAGTAGAGAAGCTAATTCCATGTCACTAGCTATTGCAAAAAAAAGTATGAAAATGCCCGGGCCTACTCTAACCTGAAACACACACACCCTAATCAGTATTATTAATAATATACAAAGCTTGTAAAATCATGAACTGAAATCTTAATATCATAGATGAAATATATATACACAGGTGGATAACTATGAAACATATGCAATGGAAATAAGGAAACAATATATGAAAATTGTACAACAATAAGAAAAACGAAACCTCAGTGTGTAGGGGCCCTCTGCACAGCCTCAGTCAACAGGCTATCAATCAAGAATTATGTTCACGCAATCATGTAGAAACAGAGTCTTCTTTTATATTTCAAAACAACGTTATCATAGTGGGACTAGTGTCTCAGCACAACAAACCTTTAACAGCAAAATTACATTAACAAAGACTAAGAACTATGCGTATAGAAATGCGTTATTTATAACAAAAACTTCATAATTGTTTTCCTCTGAAACTACGTCAACATGGGACATGTAAAAGACAGCGTCCATGGATTTAGCATGATGGTTGCCGAGATTATTAAATCTATCAAAAGTGGCTATTGGATTCACATCATGGGGCAGCCTATAGGTGTCAACGTGCCTCCAGGGTTCTAGAAATGGCCACGAATCCTTCACGTGGTTGAAAACAGAGTCCAACTGCCGTAGGACTCCTTCGTTAGACCATCCTTTGACCACCGTTGACTACGGCTTTCCTTCATGAATCTGGCTAGACCAATAGGACCTGATCCATGTCCAGGTCATTTCTAACTTGCCCACATGTCTGGTTTTTCTGAATGACACCTGCAACCTGGATTTTAACAAAAACAATTGCAGAAAGTTGAACCAGTTGCGGAAAGTGACTACACTCCGCAGCTCATAAGCAAAATCTAATTCAAACAACAAACACAAAGACATAGTTAAAAAACCACTTTAAATTCTGTTTTAGAATTAATATGCAATGATGTTGATAGCTTATGAGGTCCAGGTGGGTGGAAAAAGTTTAGGAAAATGTATAGGAGAGATGTAGTTTCAGGGCTCAACAACTAGCACCATTTCAATTTTCGTTAGCATATCACTATTGTCACATGCATAAAATTGTTTTGCATGAATGGTCACTAATTCATTGACTCGCTTCACCCACATGCATGTTGTTCCGTTTCCTGAAACTTTCATTCACTGTTTCCATGCATGATCATTCACTCCTGCTTACACTTGTAGATTTTAACCCCATACATAAATTACATGCATGTGATGCTAGAACACAGAAAATATACAATGTGACATCATAACGCATAAAAAACATATACACATAGATTTTCCCCTGGATCCCAAAACTAGGACTACCAACTTGATTTTTCGTTATGTTCCTTCCAATGTTAGAATACATATTTATATATGCTAGAGCATCCAATACCATGGACCGAAAACCATCACGGCCAAAACCATGGACTGAAAACCATCGCTTCCAAAACCATGTGAGAAAAACATGCACAAAACCATAGGTAGGTCCGCCCAACTTAATATAGGCTCCAAAAAACAAAATTTTCCAGGGCGTTGCCCCAGTTCCCATAGAGGGGGGTTACCTACACCCTTCAAATCCCCTGTGACCCCCTGCTACACAATCTACACAACAAAGGGGGCGTTTCCCCCCCCTGAGCCCCCAATTAACTACATGGGCTAGTCATGGAAAGAATATAACACAACCCAAGAATCTTCCACTTGTTGTTTTCTTTCCATAGGGGGCCACAAGAGAGCTTAGTCATTTATCCAACCCTGCAATGCCCATTGTTTCTCTACACCAAGAGAACTTCTCAAAGCTCACAGATTTTTTCAATGCATCTGCAATATTCTTCAATGTGTCCACCTTTACCAGCAACACCTTTTTGTCTTCTATCATATCCCTCAAAAAGTAATATTGAACATCAATGTGCTTTGTCTTTGAACGATATGCAGGGTTCTTTGCGAAGAAAATTACACTTTGGCTATCAAAGTATATCCTTATAGCTCCCTGTACTAACACCATACTTGAACACAATCTCTGCAAGCAAACTACTTCCTTGCTTGTATGAGTGGTTGCCATTTATTCTACCTCTGTAATTGACAGTGCCACTACAGATTGTTTCTTACTCATCGAACTGGATGCACCTCCAAATAGGTTAAACACATACGCACTTGTAGATCTTCTCTAATCTAGATCTACATCCTAGTCTGCATCAACAAAGCCACAATATCCAAAACTTTGTCCAATCTCGGTCTTCCTTGGTAGCACAAACCATAATCACTAGTGCCACACAAATACCTAAAAACCCGCTTCACTACTGTCCAGTGCTCCTTCCTTGGTTTTAACGTAAACCTGCTCAATACTCCCACTGCATGTGCAATTTCTAGTCTAGTACAAACCATTGCATACACCAGGCTATCGATTGCACTTGCATATGGAACATAGGACATGTCCTCTTCCTCTTCTTGTGTCTTGGAACACTATTCAACAGATAACCTCACACCTACAGGAATAGGAACCTTCATCGGTTTACTATCATACATATTAAACCTCTGCCGTTTTTTCTCTACATACTTCCTCTGATTTATCCAGAGCTTCCTCTTTTCCCGATCTTCTTTAATTTCCATGCCCAAAATATAGTCTAGAACACCAAGATCTCTCATGTCAAATTTGGAGGAAAATTGGGTCTTCAAATCTTGGATGATTTCTTTGTCATTTCCAACTAGCGACATATCATCCACATACAAGACCAGATAAATAACACGGTCACCAAATAATTTAAAGTACACAATGTGATCTGCTTTGCTTCTGGTGAAGCCAAATCCCCGTATAAATGTATCAAATCTCTAATACCACAACCTTGGTGACTGTTTTAACCCATACAGAGACTTCTTTCACTTGCTTACCATTTCATTCTTACCCTTCACCGGAAAACATTCAGATTGCTTCATGTAGATCTCCTCTTCTAGATCCCCATGAAGAAATGTTGTGCTCACATCCATTTTTTGTACCTAAAAATCAAAAGCAGCAGCAACAAATAATAGTAATCTAACAGAAGCTACCTTGGAACCAGGAGAAAAAATATCACGAAAATCAATTCTTGGCACCTGGGACTAACCTTTTGCTACCAACCGAGCTTTGTATTTCTCCACCTTTCTTTCTACATTTGTCTTCTTCTCAAACATCCATTTGTTGTCGATGGATTTCCTTCCAGCTGGCAACTCCACCAAATCCCAAGCCTCATTTTTGTGCAAAGATGCCATTTCATCAACCATGGCCTCTTTCTAGAGTTTTCCATCCTCTGAATATACTTCTTCCTTCACAGTTCTGGGATCATCATCAATAATAGATAAAGAAAAATTTGAATAGAAAGCAGATGGACTATACCTTTCTGGCTAACTTCTTTCTCAAACTGATCTTCTCACACCCAGAGTTTGAGGCTCTTCATCTTCTGATTCGTCCTCTACGATGGAGTCTAATTCTTCCTCCTTATGTTCAAACTCTATCTTCTCAATTTCCTTTGGTTGGACTTTGTGTTTAATAACATCTTTCACCTCTTTGAACACCACATCTCGGTTGTACACAATCTTCCTTGTTACTGGGTTTCAAAGCTTACAACCCTTTAGACCATCCTTATATCCAATAAAGATGCACTTTTCAGATTTACTATCGAACTTGGTTCTTTTCTCCTATGGAAGATGTACATATGCATCACATCCACATACCTCCAGATGTGAAAGAGAGGGTTTCTTACCAGTCCATACCTCTTGTGGAGTCTTATCCACCAACGTTGATGAAGGTGACCTTTTGACCAGGTAACATGTTGTCTCCACTGCCTCTACCTAGAATTCATGTCCTAACTCGGCACTATTAAGCATGCTTCTTGCCCTTTCCATCAACATCTTGTTCATTCTTTCTGCAACTCCATTTTCCTTGGGTGTGTATGGAGTAGTCTTATATCATGCTATACCAAACTTCTTACAGAATTATTCAAATTCCTTGCTGCAACACTCTCCACTGTTATATGTCCTCAACACCTTTATCTTCTTCCTTGTCTAGTTTTCCACCAGAGCCTTAAATTCTTTAAACCTATAAACAACTTCAAATTTATTCTTAAGGAAATATATCCATGTATTCCTTGAGAAGTCATCTATAAATTATTATAGTACATAGACTTACCTAGTGATGGAACCTTCACAGGTCCAAACACATCACTGTGCACAAGTTCTAATATGTGTTTCGTCCTTTTACCACCAGAGGGGAAACTCGCCTGATTCTGCTTCCCATATACACAATTTTCACAGAAATCAAAATCCAGAGAGCTATTACTCATACCTTCTACCATACCTTTACCATGAAGTATTTGAAGGCCCTTCTCTCCAATATTTCCAAACCTTTGATGCCATAGCATGGTCTTCTCTCCGTAGACCACTAGATTTTCTGCTCCACTTTCAGGAACCATAGAACTATTGCACCCATCAACAACAGTGCCACCTTGCAGCTTGTACAAAGTTCCAATTCTAAATCCCCGCATCAATACCAGTGCTTCCCGAACCATCTTGTAGGTATCCTTCTCAAACACTATTTTTACACCTACATCATCCAGCTTTCTTACAGAAATCATATTTTTGACTAATGCAAGAATATGAAGAACACTCAGAAGTGTTCTAACCCTTCCACCTTGCAAATTCAACTTTACTTTTCCACGACCAACAATTCTAGCCTTCCTGTCAACCCCCAAGAAGACATCACCACCATCATATTTCTCATACTCGTAGAACCACTATCTATGGGGAGTGAAGTGAAAGGATGCACCTGAGTCAATCAACCATGCCTCATGATCTACACGTGTACTTGAGGAAGCCAAGTACACATACCCACCTTCATCTGAGGTGGTATTTTCTTCTGCAAAAGGAGCATCATCAGATCCCTTTCCTTTATCAGGAGCTTTAGATTTACAATCCCTTTTGTAGTGCTCTTCCTTTCCGCATTTCCAATACACCACCTTTATAGGTTTTCCTGGAGATTTAGATCTTCTTCTAGATTTAGACCTCCTACTCGATGACATATATTTGTTTCTGTTCTGGGATCTTCCTCGTATAGACAAGCCATCACCATTCTGGCTCCCCATATTTTTCCGTCTCATTTCCTCCGTCAATAAGGATAAGACTATTTCAGCAAACTACAAGACAGTTGCATTGCTACCTATTGCAATAACTAGACTACCCCACGACTCTAGTAGAGAACACAACAAACTAATGCACTTATCTTCATCTAAAATTTTAATATCAATAGATAATAACTGACTTACCACGGTATTAAATGTGTTCAGATGCTCTGTCACTGAGTCTTCATTTTTCATCCTCGGGTTATATAGCTTTTTTCCATAGGAACAATTTATTCACTAGAGACTTAGATTGGTACAATGTCCCTAACTTGTCCCACAAAGCCTTCATCGTAGCTTCCCCTAATACATTTAGCAATACTGAATCTGAGACACACAATCATATTGTTCTCTTTGCCTTTCGATCCAACTTCTTCCATTCTTCATTGGACACTCCCATTGGTTTAGTACCTGGATCTATCATGATCCACTGATATTTATCCACCAACATATCCTCCATCTTGAGTTTCCATAACTCAAAACTATGACCATTAAATTTCTCGATCTCTGTCTTTCCACTACTAGACATCTTCTTTCATCACCAAAGTTGATCCCGCAGATCTCCCATTGAACAAGATCTACGACAGGCCCGAGCGAAACCCCTCAGCAACAAAGGCGTCCCCTTGAAGCCAAAACAACTCTAATACCAAATGTAGGTTTTAACCCCATACATAAATTACCTGCATACAATTCTAGAACACAGAAAATTAAAAATGTGAGAACATAACACATAAAACACATATACACAGATATTATCACTTGGATCCCAAAACCGGGACTACCAGCTTGATTTTTCATTATGTTCATTTCAATGTTACAATACATATTTATACATAACGAAGCATCCAATACCATGGACTGAAAACCATCACGTCCAAAACCATGGACAAAAAACAATTGTGTCCAAAACCATGTGAAAAAAACATGCACAAAACCATAGGTAGGTTCACCCAACCTGATAAAGGGTCAAAAAAACAAAATTTTCTAGGGCGCTACCCGAAACCCCATAGAGGGGGTTTACCTACACCCCTCAAACCCCCTGTGACCCCCTGCTTCACAATCGACGCAACGAAGGGGGCACTCTGCCCCCCCATAACCCCTGGGTTAACTATGTGGGCTAGTCGTGGAAAGAATATAATACAACCTAACAACACAGTATCACCATGCATTCACATTAACATTTGCTTTCAGTTTCCCATTGGCAGATCTAGGAAACCTTAGCCCAGACTCTGCCTCACCAAGAAAACATTGCACAATCCTGAGAAGGAAGGCTATGTCTTCCTCTTAGAAAATGTGCATTTATGACCAGTGACTATCCTCCACTCTTGCATTGAACAATTTTGAGGGATAGTGACTGCCGGCCTAGAAAATTGCACAATGTAGTCACTAGGCTTGTAACCATTGCCATCTGAAATTGCGTATTGCACAATTCCAACAGCCAAGAGGCCAGCCTGGATTACACATTGCATAATTCTAGCAGCCATCCAGCCCCCTAGACAACCCAGACTGCCTTCTTAGTAGTTCTGGCAGCCAGTCTCCCAGCCTCCCAGGAAAAATTGTGCAATCCTTGCCAGTCAATCCCCAGGTATGTTCCATGTCATTCCTCAAGTTTGCTTTGATTTTAGCTGATAGATTTCTTGCCATGCATGTCGCTATGTTTCCAAATCTAGCAGGTGTTCATCTACCTCTTAGCAATTCAGGATCAATGGCCTCCAAGAGAGAAGGATCAAAGGACACTGACGGAAGTGCAACTAGAGAAGTAGTTGAGTGAGTTTCTACAAGTCTGTCGATTTATGAAGACACCAAGATGATTATAGACAGGGACATCAAGATGAAATGGCAAGAGGTCAATGATGCACTTGCAGGCACATTTGGGGAGGACCTCAAAGACCACCAAGTTTATGTGAACATCCACAAGTCTGGTTTATACCAAATTGCATGTAGGTATCTCGTGCTCCCAAGTGCAGACATGATACATTGGATCATCTCGCACACTGATCTTGATATGATGACATTGAGCAGCGTCAGTAGGACGGAGATTTCTACCTTTAGGGTACAGGATTATGAACATATATATCATATGTCAAAGCCCATGGTCACCATGGAGACTTCCTTCAGCCTACCCAGCAGCAATGCCAACTCCAGAGATATCTTGAAGAACTGGGTGAAGGAGTCTGCTAAATTCAGGATGACACCCAACCAGGTCTACAAGAAAAAGATACTGTAGAAGGTGTATCAATAGTTGGTCATATTTTCATGTCATTTGTATGGCCAAGAGAGCACAGAAACCTTTCCAAAGATTTTGATGATCATGTTGCACCAACTGGAAAGAGAAGGCAAAGCATACCACTGGTCTGACATGTTGGCTCACCAACTAAAGGAATAGGTAACAAGGGCTCGACAACCACCCAAAGGTATGTAAGCAGAAATCTACATGTCTACCTACGTCTTGGATGTAATCTATGCTCATCAGGATTTCCCAGGATTTAAGTGGGCATAGACATTGATGAAGACCTCTGTGAACACTTATTGTAAGATGTTTTTCGGATGCAACTTCAGAGGAGTTATCACATAGTTGTGTGATCATTTTGTCACCCTGATTTGCAAGATGATATTCGAACATGATCCACCCTGCATGTCGAAGGCAACAACGGAAGCATTGATTGACATAGCTGATTGGTATGCCTCACTGTCGAACACCTTCATATGGATGTATGGCACGGAGAAGCCTTCATATGTTCTACCGAAGTTTTCCTTGGACAAACTCGTCATGCAAGTAGTATCATATCACACCTCAACAGGATTATCAATTAGGCTACACCGGAATAAGAAGGTGCCTTGGCCTGCTCTTCTGTTGTGCATAGAGTTATACAAGATACATAGTTTCAAGCACATGGATGTTGAAGCAGAGGAGATGAAGAAATATCCATTTGACAATTGAAGTTACGATCCGTATGACCCGCATTATCTTATGAAAGACCACTACACAAGAGTTTAGTTTAACTAGATCCATTGGGCATGGCATTGGGAAAAGGAAGACCCATGGAGATGTTGTTATAGTTTCTCCAGACCCAATGAATTGGTCAGCCTCGCTATGGAAAGGGTAGCAAAGCAACATGAAGCAACATCCTGAAGAGTACCAAAAACAACAACAACAGAGGTAAACATACTACTGTGCAACAAGGGCAAGAGGAAGATTGTCGACAACATGCAGGAAGAGAAAAGCTACAAGTTCAAAGTAGACCCAGTTATGTAGAATGCGGCTTTGGAAATAGAGGTGAAGAGGCAACAGCGTGACAAGAGGAACATGCAAAGGCAAAGGGAAAACAAAAAATTGAGGAAATAGAGGAGTTGCATGAGTTGAAGGAGCAAGTACAGAAGGAACATGATCTATGCAAATAGGATAAGGAAGCACAGCAGGAACAGGTACAGCACGGGGTGCAACTTATACAGATAGATGAAACTGCACCCATATAGGTAGTAGACTCATTAGAACAGAGGGCATCAGGAAGACAGGGTGAACCATCATAGGAGTAGGACTTCACTCAAGAGATAGAGCAAGCACTTGAACATATGGATACAGATATGGAGCAACATCAATTAGAGAAAGACATTGACCTCATGCCTCACCGCCAAGAGTTTGACCCACCAAATTCACCACATCTAGAAGAGAAGCAAGTCCCAATCGACCAAGGAGACACTGAGATCCTTGGAGATCAGTCAGAAGGAGAGATGCACAACATCTCATTCGACGAGTCTCAAGATAGAGTTGTGCAATCTCGTAGAGTGTCGACTCTAGATGATCATACATCTCCTGCATGGTTTGAGGAACGAGTGATTGTGTCTGACATTCATAAACATCCAACAACATTGGTCGATTCTATCAGAGCATATGCCAAAGCCACTAGTTCAAGTGTTCACTTTGTGATAGCTGAGAATGAGCAAATGGCTAAGGAGATACAAACAAACAAGAAAGGAGGAGAATTGGTTACAGCATCCACCCTAGCATAATTTAAGAAGGAAATACTAGATTAATTATTGTCCCTTGACACAATCATGCAGGTGTTGTATTCCAAGTTGGGTACCATGTATAAGCTAGTTGTCCATCTCAATGGTTAGCAGCAACGATGTGCTAGGAGAGCACGTATCTTGTCAAACATGCATGCTATTGTTGATTACATGAAAAAATGGACAATGAGATACAAGGGATCCCTGTTACACTTGCCTAAGATGACTAATCCCAAAGTGGTCGAGCTGAAAACACGCACTCGGAGTTAGATTTGGAACTATGAAGATCCCCTCCAGCTCATCACTAGTCTATAAGCTTCCCATGCACAGGTATTCAAGAGTATGGACGTTATTGTGCGCACACAAGTGATCCCATCTATTGCGTAACTCACCCAGGCAAATACAAAGGCACAGGTCTGACTGGCGATTGACTCATACTTTGATGAGTTGATGTGCATAGCCACTAGCCCAGACTTGTTGATCAGTGCAGACACCATGCACAAGTATGTTGCTGATCTGGCCACACTGAAGACAATGATGCACATGCTATCAGATGAGTTGGATAGAGAAGCCTCAGCAGTCTACCCAGATGCTATGGAGGCAAGAGTTCATTTCTAGAAAGATGTCACCTTAGAGTACATGGACACCATCACAGATTACCAAGCTTGGCATCAATTTGCTACTATCAACCACCATGAGGATTTTGAAGAGCTTGTCTTCTAATAGTTTTCTGAGTCATAGTGATGTCTTACATGGCTTGCTCAAGCTTATTTTGTCTCACATGGGTACATGTGCAGATTTTATGTAATGTCTTGTCAAGTGTCAGCTCAAGTGTTGATAGTCGGATGTAATAGTCATAGAGTAGATGAAGAGTCATGAGGGTAGTTGAACTGTCACAAAGGGGAATGTCAAGGGCCACCCCACCCTTTTCTATATATAGTCCCTCATAACTCATTGTATAGCCTTTTGGTTAGCCAAGCCTCTGATAGGACTATCTTAGAGAGAGCTTGGGCAATATTGTAATGAGCCTTGGCTTGTCCACTGGGTAGAGCTAGTATATCTCTTTGGAGGAGTAGGCGACAGTGACTGTAATGTTTCGTTGTCGGAACTAGTGGTTGGACATGGAAAAAATAGCCTGCATGCCCACCTCTTTAGATGGGTACAGGCATATGGTATGCAACCTACACGAACACACACCATCCTCACGATAGGAAACAGGGCCAACAAGCAAGACCGAGAAAGACGATGGCATGAATGACGAAGTATGATAAGACCAAGCTTGCCAAAGATTATTTGCATGGAAGCCTTTGACAAAGTGTGCGAAGTGCTAAACATGGTCCACCATGTGAGATGCACTAACTGGGACTTGTGCGTATCAAAGGTTCTATGGGCTTATAGGACCATGTGCAAAATCCCTGACCATGTGGGCACATCTGACACTGAAGTATGAAGAAAATGCAATAAACCCTATGGAGCATGCAAAGCCTAGTCTGCGCATAGCAGCACCCATAGACACGACGGTTCACTAAGCCGTGAAAGAAAGAATCACACAACCACAAGAAATAGAACACATGGGACTTAAGGAAGAAATCCAATAGGGAAATCTTAGACTCCATGAACTTGAAAAAGAAATGGTACAGTTAAGGAAGAAAAGCGCTTTGATGGATGCAAAGGTCAAGAAGCTGGAGGACGAGATAAGGGAAGGGTTTCTCACTGAAAAACTAGGATGATAAGGCAAGGTGCATATGCTCATACTGACAAGTTTGAGAACTATCGCCGTGAATTAGTTAGTCTGATGCCTTGGCTTGGACCACATATCGCCAAGTGTAGTGACCAAGGTAGCGCGTTGCAAATGGTGAAGTGCATGATGCCGACCACAATAATAGAAGGTGGGGATTCTCCAAGAACCCTGATGGAGGAAATGATGGAGCTCTACATGAGTGGTGCAACCACTTGACTAGCAAGGGGAAGGACAGTCTTAGCACTCCAGGCAGTTGGAAGGGAGCACAGGACTATAAACTATTCGACACGGGAGCTGCACGATATTGGAGATGTATGCAAAAGCAGAGAGTCACAAGGTCTGCGACCATGTATGGGGGGCTACGCTGCCACGTGATATGGCCAGAAAGTGACCATTGAAGTCACTATTCATGATGGGATGCTTGACTTGAGGCTAAATGGAGCGGGCGACAAGCATTTAAGATGCGATTTATGGGAAAGATTTGGGAAAATATTCTCCCAAGAAATCATTAATGGACCAAAATGGGACGAATGGTTGAATTCAAATTTAAAAAGTGTTATAAAACACAAAGGACTGCCCAACAAACAACACTTGGTCATTTCCAAATTGAGCGATTAAGGAGAGCCCTGAAAATTGTGAGCCAAGCATTGATTGAGCCCCTAAATTCATGAGTGACAGATTACAACCAAGATACAATGGCAACAACTAACGATGGTCTAGGAATATAATAGGTGACCGTCGGCGAGGCTGCGCAGGCCCTAACAATGGAGGATGTTCCAGAAGGTGTCAAGGTTGTGGTAGAGATCCCGAAATCACCGTGTACGCCAAGACCCAAGAAGGATAAACAAGCAACGTCTCCCATATGCATGTCCCCGAGGAACCTGCTGCACAACAACTATCGATGGAAGAAAAGGGGAAAACTATCATGATAGAAACAAATGAGGAAGAAGAAGATTTGCAGGCCCTTATCATCGCAGAGGAAGATAATGAAGGCATGGAGGTGGATACTTAGCCTAGGTAATCTGTGACAAAACTACCCACCTGTGTCCCTCTACGGAAAGGGAAGGCCAAAGTACCCAAAGACCTGGATGAAACCAAGAGTTCGCTACAGACCCCGCTCCTCCCAAATGGCATTACGTTTGAAGGCATGCACCTGGGCCATGTGTCGACTATGAAATTTGAATATTGGGACCTTGTTGACCACGAGAAGTTCCCTCATATAGAGACCAAAAACCTCATGAAGCAGCACATCATGGGGGCAGCAACAACATTGAAGCCACAGAAGTGGTTGCGTAGTGTGGAAAAGGCTAAGCTGTGAAACCTACTTTGGGTGCCGCATTTCCACCGCCCCCCAAAAACCATTTTCATCATCAGATAGCTACTCTTCCTGGTGCATGATGGGTATTTATGGCTAAAGGAGCCCATCCCCATCATGTCATGCCTAATTCATTTCATTTCCCAACTTCCATATAAAGGAAAGGACCCCATGACCATATCGGAAGGAAAGGGCAATGATTTGGCCCTCGCGGAGGCCATGAAGATGAAATACAAGTTGGAAAAGAAGAAGAGGGGTTACACCATCTCCAACATCAAGGACAAAGTGGTACATGTGGCAACCCAAATTCTGGTAAGCAAAGTTATACGAAACTCCCGCGCAGATGAGGTACCTGCACCAGTGGTCACATTAGCCGAGCAGTGTGCAGAGGGGGTCCAATTTAATTGGTCTAAATTCCTCTACACAAACTTTTTACAAAATTTCCATGAAGTCCAGGAGTAGGGTAAAACCTTCCACTATGCGTGGCTATTTATATCCATAGTGCTCATAGCAGGGGAATTACTGGAGGACAGTCAATTCCCTACAATTGACAGAGATTTACTAGAGGCCGCAAACTACACATTGCTCTGGGCCATGAAGGATGTGACAAGGATCCGCTACACCAAGATCTTCTAGGTTCTCATGGAGATGACCAACTGAATGTGGATCAACTGTAAGCCGTGGTTGTCGCCCATGGTTTACAATAGTCTGCAAAGTTTTTCAGAATTTAAGGCAGATATGCACAACATCTTTATCAGGGTGCACAAGGATCCGACGAAGCAGTGAACGAAGCTACCTTTTGTAGCCATTGAAAAAGACATTTTTACTAACTTGGAGGCATAGCCTCTGAAATGGCACACTCCAAATCATGCAGAACTCAAGAGGGTGGAAACACAAAAGAAGAAAGATGATGCCAAGTTATGCATCACACGGTTGGCTGAGAAAAGGCGAAAGGAAACAACAATAGTCGAGGTACAGGCAGCTTGGGAAGTGGCACATAAATCTGTTGAGCAGAAAAAGGCCACAAAAGTAGTCGCAGCAGCACAGGAAGCATTCGAAGGTGGGAGAGGGAAAAGAAATGCCCTCACAGGGGCAAGAGGTAGAGGAAGAAAAAATAGAAGAAGGAGGCGTAGACCCACAAACCATGTCCACACAGTTGAAGCAACCACACATGGTAGAGCTAGCAAGATCGAGGAAGAATCTCAAGATCTCGAAATTGTCCATTGACCCGATCACCCTAACTGAGGGTGATATGCATGACATTGGCGAGACGATGTGAAATGTCACCAATAAGGCTCTTCATGATTTTATGCAGGAGTGCAAAACTATGATGGGCACCCTCAGAGCGCAATTGTAGGAATTACAAGTGCACCCCCCTTAGGTTGGTACCCTTTCAACCAACCTTGCAGTAGGATCCTTAACAGCAGAGCAAATGTTACACATGTGGATGGAAAACACAATAGTGTTGCCGAAATGGGTTCCAATGACATCGAGTGAGGACGATAGGTTTTTGGTTGGCACAATGAAAGGTATTAGCATTAATTTGGCTACCCCTTCCATGTGAGACATTATATCTATTGCAGGATGGGATAACGGCAGAGCTGCATGCTAGGGAGAGCTGTGTGATCCAGGTCCTCAGTGAGAAAAAGATAAATATGAAACAACTCAGCTTGCAGCATGACAGATTGGTGTCGCAAAATCAACAATTGGTGCAGCTGGTAGATGACACTTACCGAAGCATCCCAGAGCTGGCCATCCTAGTAGATCTATCAGCGGAGGTGCAGATCCACAAGTTAGCAACAGGAGTCCGCGAGGCCAAAGAAGAAATGACAAAGGTTCAGCTGGAGCCAAATATTCATATCATCAAGCTACAGTTAAAGGCGCAGCCATCCACTCCCCCAGAATTCAAAGAACAATGTGCTAGCATTATCACAACAGGATTAGAGGAAATCAGAGGTGTAGTGCGAGACTGCAATAGCATTTTGGAAGAAGCACTTGAGGTCCTCACAACTCTACAAGAGGACCCGAACATCTAGTGCTTAGAGATAGAGGCGCAAGAACTCCAACAACAGTATAACAGTGTCTGAGGAACTCCTTAGACAGTGGTCCTCACCCAGCGGCTTGTGAGGATGTAGCACGCTAAGGTACTAAAGGAGCAGGTGGATGCGGTGCAACACAAGGAGGTAGTTCTCAAAGCCTATGTCTAACCTTGGATCAACGAGGCCTTCATCATGATGGACGACATCGAAGGAAATATTAAAAACATACAGGGGATGCACACATTGATGTAGAGAAGCAACCTAAACACAGAAGTCTTGGAACAACACATGCAACAGATCTAGCAAGCAACAGCTCAGTGCACTACTAACCTCTACGTGGTTCGAGAACAGTTGGAGAGACTTCAAGAAAATATTGTTGTGTCAATAGAGTGACTCAAGGGCGAGTCACAATGTTTTTGTTAGGAGCCTATTAGGCATGGAATCCCCCCAATGCATGTTTTGGAGCTCAAAGCCCAAGTTTTGACTGAATTGTGTTATAAAGTTCCATTAATTGTGGGCGTGGAAGTATGTTAGAGTCATAGGGTTGTCTGCCCTAGTTGGTAATGTAATATCAGCCTACCAATGGTCCGCAGACCATGGGATTGTATAAATAGAGCGAGGCTCTAAGTGTAAAAGGGAGGAGAGAAGTAGTAGAGAGAAGAAAGAGTCTAAGTGACTAAGTAAAGTGTGTCTTTGGGTCATAGAGTAGGAGAAGGCTCTGCAAATGAGTGCACAGAGGCCTAGTAGTCTGCAGCTAAGTGCGTGGACCCCTACAGCTGAGTGCGCAGGGTGGAGTCAAGTCTGTAACCGAGGAAAGAATAAATAAAGAGAAGTTTTATCATAATTTCGTATATCTGTTCTTGATTTAATGCATGGTTGACATAATTTTCAAATATATTGTTTATTTACTGCACGCACCTATATGAATGGTTTATATTGTTAATTATAACTTAAAGCATGCAAGTAGACTAACATAATCAATTAACAATGGAATATCAGTAAGGTCTTGGGTAATAACAACATTCGGCCCCCGAGTAGGGCTGTGTGAAGGTAGCATCTCAGGCTGTGAGGTATGGGAAAGTACGCGTAGTGACGTGTGCGTAGGGTCAAACTGTAGACCACTTGAACTCATCAAACATCTCTAGGGTGTGGAAACCTAGTTCTAGCACCCTCCCATACTACCTCGGGTGAGACCTCAGCCTGTGCTCTATGGACTATTGCCCAAATGGCCAGTAGTACCAGGATTTGTTTCGTTAAATCAACTCTGAACCTAGGTCAGGCCCCAATAAGCCAACACCACAGCACAAGGGATTTTTTTTATCTCTTGTCTAAATACACATATGATGGTGAAGGAAAAGTGGCCTATCCTGTGTTCGTATGTGACTTCCTTTACATGATTGACAAGGAAGATGTAATTTATGATGAACAGGCCAGTTTGTTGCTTGCATACACACTTCATGAATCCCCACTATGGTGGATGTGCAACCTACCAGTTGATAGCATGCACTGACTTGAGAATTTCTATTATATCATTGACTATGCTTTCCATCGTTTGTATCTAGAACATCTTGACCACAAACTATTACAACAATGGAAGGCTCTACATGAATTGCCTAATGATTTTCGGTAGCGCTTCCGTGTTTTGTAATTTCAAGCTTCGAGAATCTAGATGAAGTTTCAATATCTCATTGATAGATTCAAGTATTTCCTTATCAAATCTATCAATCCCAAGAATAAGTATGAGCCCAAGCCTCGTTCAGCATACTTCAGTGATGGAGCTTCATAGTCACAGATGGATATGGTCACTGTCACAAATTATTGTCTTCCATCCCCTCATCAAATAGCTACACCACTACAAAGTGATGTGGGATAACAAGCACACACATCAATTCAAGTATCACATCCTCCCAACATCACTTTGCTTAAGTTTTGTAAAGATTTGGTTGTGAGTCAGTTGAGTTGTCATATGCATTTTCTACCACAACCTTCATCTTCGTACTCAGATGATATTGTCTTGTGCTCTTTCATGCCAGACTCTACACTTGTTGTGAATGAGGATCAAGCCATTGATAGAGTTGGTGTTACACAACCAACATGTGTTGTCATTCATGAAGAGTATGACTGGGAGCTTGAGCATCAACACTTGGCTAAGGATGACTCCCTTCTATCTGAGCCTCCTTTATTCTTTGTTGACATCTTTGGTGAACCTTCCATCCATGATTTTGCATGTGTATCTTCATCTACAGATGCACCCATTATTGATCACTTGCAGGACACACCGGATGTCAGTCCATCATCCAACAACAAAGAGGGTAAATTATTCATTGAAAATCTACTTTGACCTTTCATCTGCCATTTCCAGAAACATAGAGGATGAATTTGTTTGTTTCTCATCTAGTCGTCTGTTCGATTTATCAGATCATGAGGATGTCGATGAAATCATTTATTTTTCTAATTGTACCTATCATGATCTATTTACTCCCATGTTTGATTATGATCATGATTCTATCACAGTTGATTTTTCGAAGCCACCTGTTTGTGATGATCTATATTATGACAAAGTTGAAACCCCACAAAATGTTGAGGCACTTCAACCCAAGCTGATGGTTATGTCAGGCCCTTGCTATCCTGAGGTTGGTTTCACTTCTGATCAGGAAAATGTTGAAACAACCAAGGCTCCTCATCAGTCATCTATATGCATTGAAGATCAATCTCACACACAGATCATGATTCCTCCACTTGAATTGCATGATCCCATTGCTCATGCATTGGGGGAATCTTACATTGCAATCACACG
Source organism: Pinus taeda (assembly GCA_000404065.3). Lineage (NCBI taxonomy): Eukaryota > Viridiplantae > Streptophyta > Pinopsida > Pinales > Pinaceae > Pinus > Pinus taeda. The sequence continues at coordinate 262,413 of APFE030375488.1, read as the reverse complement.
TGCACGACGCAAGTTATCTTTGTTTCTTTTGTTTGCTCTCATATCATAGTCAAGAGTATGTGTATGCTTCACAGTTGCACACAGTGTCGCATAACACCATGATAAGTCCATGAACAACATGTCATGTCCTTGCACTCACTTATGTCCTATGGACACTTTTAAACATGAACTGTGTTTGTCTTCATTGTTATATTTTTCTTATTTATTGGTTCACACAACCGGGTTGCCCGTGGACCAAACCTTCACAAACATGGGTCTGTTAGCGCGTCAGTGGCTACATTGGAAATATCACTTCATGTGATTAGACCAATGCACCATTAGCTTAGGAGTAGGAGTAGTGTTTGCACTCAGTTTGCTTGCTTGCACGCTTGTTTGCTTTCTTGCTTTACATGTTTGTTTCTCTACTTGCTTGCGTGCTTAATCACTTTACTTTTTGCATTTAATTTTTCTTCTACTTTTCTTTGTTGTATGTTTGCTTATTTTTGTTCATACGTTAGTTTCACATGAAATCGTTCGTGACTCTTGAAACAAGCTAGGTAAAGTACAAGAGGCCTTGTGTGGCTATCACTACTTGGTTATTTGTCATCCTGCCTTCGTTTGAAGAGCTTGTTACTTTTGGTCCATGATACGTTGATGGGAAATATGTACTATTCGAAGTGAACTTTGGTGAAAACACAATGTTCACGCTAACTAGTGTCACCTACTGTAGTCAGTTGTTTTTGGGTTAACCCTTGGCAGCTCAGTCAAGTAGAGTAAGGTGAGGGGGAAAACCTTAACAAGAATGTTAGAGGTATATAATAAACTACTTCTATGAAGGAACAACCTATTCTTCTCTCAATAAGTTGGGATATCTCTTGCGCATCTGAAATGAATAAGTGTTATGCATAGTTATGAAAATGAAAAAGTGAAAATATTCGAAAAAATGAAAATTGAATAAGGTGAAAGAAGAGAAAGGCTTCCTACATAGAGAGGTGATGCAAGTAACTCTGCTAGGGAACTGACAAGGCTCGCTAGCAATGCAGTGATTCTTGTGTTCCTGTGTGACTTTGTTGGGGTACTGTCCAGGCCTACTGGCAGTGGAGCAACACCAAAGATGAAACTAATACTCTAATGACTATACTGCTTGTGCACTGATATACCCCTCAAACCCAATCAAAACAACTATGCTAACTTGGCTTGGAATGTGCATCGACTGCCGAAGATCTTGGTAGATGCTACATCTTACACTCAAGCAAGTGTGGAAACCAAGATGAACTATGAACTAAATAATAATTGCAGAGGTGTTAGACTTACTTTTCACAAACAAGGTCCATTTAGAGATCTAGATTTCTACCAGAGTGTCGCCAAGTGTTATAGTGGCTACAACCACCCTCCAAAATTTTCCCTTAGCTTTGTTTTGGAGACTCCCTACCAACCTTCCTCAGCAGAATGTCTTGCCTTGTCAAGTACACAAGCTGCAGTGACTTTCTAGCAGGCTGCCAACCTATGCATGATATCTTGTTGCATCCCCCTCACAGGTTGTTTCTTTGGACTTGGTCCAACTGCAGGCTAAGCAGATCAATCAAGAAATTGTGAAATTCTGGAGGGCAACTGGCCTTCTCTCCATAAATTGCACAATCCTATCTAGCAGCCTATTGGGCTCCAAAATTGGTCAAATCTTCCTGTCACGCTTCACTAGAAAATTTGTGCATTCTCTCCCAGCAAGACTGCTTAGCCCAGAAATTGCGCAATTTTGGGTAGCAGTCAGTTTCTTACTACATAAATTATGCAGTTTTGGGTAGTTGTCATTTGCTCAACCCAGAAATTGCGCAATCCTTTTGGGCAGCCAGCCCTGCACCCTCCCAAAAATGTGCAAGTTTTCCCCTTAGCTGAGCAAGCTATTGCTTGTGCCATTGAGTTGATCAGTTCCACCCAGGACCAAGAATACTTGACTTGCATGCATGGGTTGCTTTTTCCCGAAATAGAAAAAGTAACATGCAAAAAACATCCCTAGATTTTAGGGAGCTAGTTTTAGCAGCTGGATGTTACATGCAAAGATCGTTTTAGAATATTTCCTCCAATTGTCGCTTTTTCCTAGATTTGTGGCATGCACGTCATGAGTCTCAAACTTTTTTATTTTACCCTTTAGAACTCATTTCTTCACATTGATCTTGGAGTTCTAACATCCCACAGCACATCCAAGAGTCTTCAACACATCCAACTTAGCTATTTCCGAGTAAGTCGGCTTAACTTGTCTTTTGTAGCATTCACGTCACTTTTTGTGTCTTGGCTTGTGTGAGCGTTGTTTGCTTGATTTCTATCAACTCTTGTTGTCATTTCCATGAATACTAGATCGTACTAGCACCATTTTAGCTTTCATTAGCATCTCACTGCTATCATATGCATGAAATAGTTTTGCACGAATGGTCATTGATTCAGCGACTCACTTCACCCACATGCATGTTGTTCTATTTTCTGAATCTTTCATTCACTATTTTCATTCATGATCATTCACTCCTACTTACACTCATTATTTCCATGCATTCACATTCACATTTTCTTTCAGTTTCCTGTCGATGGATCTGGGCAGCCTTATCTCGAACTCTACCTCACTAAGACAGCACTGTGTAATCCTGAGAGGGAAGGCTTTGTCTTCCTCTTAGAAAATGCACATTTATTCCCATTGATTTTCCTCCACTCTTGCATTGCGCAATTCTAAGGGACACTGATTTTTGGCCTATAAAATTGTGCAATGTAGTCACTAGGCCTACAACCATTGCTAGTTGAAATTGCACATTGTGCAATACCAACAACCAGTAGGCCAGTCTATATTGTGTATTCTATAATTTTAGCATCTATCCAACCCCCCAAATAGCCCAATCTGCATTTTCAAAAGTTCTGGCAGCCAATCTCCCAGCCTCCCACAAAAAATTGTGAAATCCTTGCCAATCAATCCCCGGGTATGTTGCATGTCATTCCTCAAGTTTGCTTTGGTTTTAGCTGACAGATTTCTTTCCATGCATGTCGTTATGTTTCCGTATCTAGCAGGTGTTCATGAGCCTCTTAGAAATTTAGGATCAATGGCCTCCAAGAGAGCAGGATCAAAGGACATTGATGGAAGTGCAACTGGAGCAGTTGTTGAGTGAGTGTCTACAAGTTTGTCGATCTATGAAGACACCAAGTTGATTGTAGACAAGGACATCAAGCTAAAATGGCAAGAGGTCAATGATGCATTTTCATGCACATTTTTGGAAGACCACAAAGACCACCAAGTTTATGTGAACATCCACAAGTCTGGCTTGTACCAGATTGAATGCAAATATCTCATGCTCCCATGCACAGACATGATACATTGGATCATCTTGCACAAATATCTTGAGATGATGGCATTGAGCAGCGTCAGTGGGATGAAGATTTCTACCTTCAGGGCACAGGATTATGAACAGATGTATCATATTTCGAAGCTTGTGGTCACCATGGAGGCTCCCTTCAGCCTACCCAACAACAATGCTGACTCCAGAGATATCTTGAAGAATTGGGTGAAGGAATCAGCTAAATTCAGGATGGCACCCAACTAGGTCTACAAGAAAAAGATATTGCGGGAGGCATATCAATACTTGGTCATCTTTGCATTTCATTTGTATGGCCAAGAAAGAACAGAAACCTTCCCATAGAATTAGGTGATCGTGTTGCACCAACTGGCCAGAGAAGGCAAAGCATGCCACTAGTCTGACATGTTGGCTCACCAGTTGAAGGAACAGGTAACAAGGACTCGACAACCGCCCAAAGGTATGCAAGAAGAAATCTACATGTCTACCTACATCTTGGATGCAATTTGTGCCTGTAAGGAGTTCTCGAGCTTGAAATGGACATGGACATCGGTGGAGACCTCTGTGAACACTTATTGTAAGATGTTGTCTAAATGCAACCTTAAAAGAGTTATCACATAGTTGTGTGATCATTTTGTCACCCCGGTTTACAAGATGATATTCAAACAGTATCCACCCTACACGTCAAAGGCAGCAATGGAGGCATTGATTGACATAGTTGATTAGTATACCTCACCATCCAGCACCTTCATATGGATGTACAACATGGAGAAGCCTCTGCATGTTCTACCGAAGTATGCCTTGGACAAACTCATCATGCAGGCAGTATCATATCACATCTCGACAGGATTATCAACTAGGCTACACCGGAAGAAGAAGGCACCTTGGCCCACTCTTCCATTGCGCATCGGATTATACGAGATACGGAGTTGCAAGCATGTGGATGTAGAAGCAGAGGAGATGAATAAATATCCATTTGACACCCGAAGTCACAATCTGTATGACCCACATTGTCTTGTGAAAGACCACTACGTGAGAGTATAGTTTAATTAGACCCATGGGACATGTCATTGGGCGTAAGAAGACCCATGGAGATGTTGTTATAGTTTCTCCAGATCCAATGAACTAGTTGGCCTCGCTTTGGAATGGGTAGTGAAGCAGCATGAAACAACATCCCAAAGAGCACAAGAAGTAGCAACAATAGAGGTAAACATACCAGTGCGTGACAAGGGCAAGAGGAATATTATTGACAGCATGGATGAAGAGCAAAGCTGCAAGTTTCAAGTAGACCCACTTGTGTATAAACCATCTTTGGCAATAGAGGCGAAGAGGTAATAGCACGATAAGAGGAATGTGTAAAGGCAAAGGGAAAACAGAGAATGGAGGAAATAGAGGAGTTGCATCATTTGAAGGAGCAACTCTGGAAGGAAAAGGATCTGCGCAAATAGGATAAGGAAGCTAAAAACATTATTTTAGATTAATCACATTGTTAGGATTTGGTCAGCAGCAGGAACAAGGATAGCAGGGGGCACAACTTTTACAGATAGATGAAACTACGCCCTATAGGTAGTAGACTCATCAGAATAGTTGGCATCAGGTAGACAAGGTGAACCATCATAGGAGAAGGATTTTTCTCAGGAGATAGAGAAAGCACTTGAACATATGGATAAATATATGGAGCAACAGGAGTCAGAGCACTACATCGACCTCATGCCTCACCACCAAGTGGTTGACCCACCAGCTTCACCACATCCAAAAGAGGAGCAAGTCCCAAATGACCAAGGAGACACCGAGATCCTTTGAGATCATTCAGAAGGAGAGATGCACAACATCTCATTTAACGAGTCTCAATATAGAGTTGTGAAATCTCACATAGTGTCAACTCTGGATGATCATACATATCCTGCGCAGTTTGAGGAACAAGTGATTGTGTCTGACATTCACAAACATCCAACAACATTGGTCGATGCTACCAGAGCATATGACGAAGCCACTAGCTCAAGTGTTCACTTCGTGATAGCTGAGAATGAGCGAATGGCTAAGGAGATATAAACAACCAAGAAAGGAGGAGAATTGGTTACAACATCCACCCAAGCAGAATTGAAGAAGGCAATACTGGATGAATTATTGTCCCTTGACACAGTCATGTGGGTTTTGTATTCCAAGTTTGGTACCGTTCCTTAAGGCAGTTGTCCATCTCAATGGTTGGCAGCAATGATGTGCTAGGAGAGAATGTATCTTGTCGAACGTGCATGATGTTTTTGATTACATGCAAACATGGATGATGAGATACAAGGGAGCCCCATTACACTTGCCTAAGATGACTAAGCCCAAAGCGGTCGAGCTGAAGGCATGCACCCAAAGTCATATCAGGAACTATGCAAATCTCCCGTAGCACATCACTAGTCTATAGGCTTCCCATGCACGGGTATTCAAGAGTATGGATGTTGTTGTGCATGCACATGTGATCCAAAATATTGGGACACTCACCCAAGCAAATACAAAGGCATAGGTCTGACTAGATTTTGACTTGTACTTTGACAAGTTGATGCACATAGCAATCAACCCAGACTTGTTGATCAGTGTAGACACCATGCACAAGTATGTTTGTGGTCCGACCACACTCAAGACAAGAATGTGCATGCTATTAGACAAGTTTCAAAATGGAGCTTAAGCAGTGTTCCCAGATTCAATGGAGGTAAGAGTACATTTCCAAAAATATGTCACATTAGAGTACATGGACACCATCGCAGACTACTGAGCTTGGCATCAGTTCAATATTGTCAACCACCATGAGGATTTCGAAGAGTTGATCTTCAAATAGTTGTTTGAGTGATAGTGATGCCTTGTATGGCTTTCTCAAGCCTATTTTGTCTCACATGGGTACATGTGCAATTTGTATGTAATGTCTTGTCAAGTGTAAGTTCGAGTGTTGATATTTGGATGTAACAGCCATAGAGTAGATGAAGAGCAATGAGGGTAGTTGAGCTGTCGAAAAGGGGAATGTCAAGGGCCACCCCACCCTTTTCTATATATAGTCCCTCATAACTCATTGTATAGCCTTTTGGTCAGCCAAGCCTCTGATAGGACTATCTTAAAGAGAGCTTGGACATTATTGTAATGAGCCTTGGCTTCTCCACTGCGCAGAGCTAGTATATCTCTTTGGAGGAGTAGGTGGAAGTGACTGTAATGTTCTGTTGTCGGAACTAGTGGTTGGACATGGATGTATTGTATGACTGTAACTTACACTTCTTAATATAATAGAGCCAGAATGTTTCATGCATATGTCATATTGTATTTCAACTATCTTGGTTACTCTAAATGATATATGTATATGTTTTCTTACACATGCATGTGTAGCTATTTTTTGTATATGTATGTATGAATCTTTCTTAAATTTGTTGTTGGTTTAACCATCACTTTGGATTGCTTGCTTACTTTCCTTCCATGTTGTGATGCATCTTAGCTCGTGTGTTCCCTTCTTAACTCTGTGTTGTTACAAGTTTCAAAGGGGTGCACTCACCTCACCCTCCATGTATTAGAACCACTCATGCACCTTCCTTGACTTACTACATATGTCACACCTTTGCTACCAATAGGGACATCTTACTTTCCCTTGTGTGAAACCATGGTTAATTCGATATCGTATGACCCACTGTTGGGACTCCTACACCAAATGGTCTGAGGTCTAATTGGGACTTCTTACCGAGGAGATCCCATGACATGTTGGCGGGTCCAGCACCGTCAATATTTATGGCACTAGAAGGAGGGTTGTATGACAAGTTGTGTCCTCTAATCTTGTTTTGAACCTTTGCATATCTATCATGGAATCTTGCACACTCAACCCTCCACGATGTTTTTTGCATGCCAAACCTATCCACATCACGAAGGCGTTTTTTATCTCTTTTCTAAATACACATATGATGGTGAACATGAAGTGGCCTGGAATGTGTTCTTACATGGCTTCCTTTCCATGATTGATGAGGAAGATGAATGTTCTAACAAATAGGCTAGTCTGTTGCTTGCATACACAATTCGTGAATCCCCACTACGGTGACTGTGTAGCCTACCAGTTGATAGTAGGCACTCAATTGAGCATTTCTGTGATCCTATTGAAGATACTTTCCATCATTTTGATCTAGAACATCTTGACCACAAAATATTACAATAATGGAGGGCTCTGCATGAATCGCCTGATGATTTTTGGCAGCACTGATCTGAAATTGGAAAAAAACTATTATAGACTTCGTGTGAATTTTCCTATGTTACTTAGTGAAATGGATTGAAAATTTTGTGAATAAAACAGACACTTAAACAATTATAAAACACAATCTAAACACATCAACACAACCAAAATTGATAAAGGAGTTCACCAGACTTCCTGTCTATGTTTCCTGGTCCTAGCTTCCAGTGCTGACCTCTTTATTATGTCTTCAAAATGGTTGTTACAGGTGTGAGCTTAAAAGCATAGTATCAACATGAATATGGATCTCCCCGCTATGTTATGCTCGAATCTTTGATTCAAAACGAGTATACACTTGACCATACTAGTCACTCTGACCTCCAAACCCCATAGAACTGTGTTATGGTGTTTATATAACATGTTTAGTTACAGACTGGAATAAAAATGGAATAGTATGTTTATAATAGAGACAAACTATAATCCAAAGGACTGGCAGATGCGGGGTGGACCCCGTCCATCTGGCCTTTTCCTGATGTTGATCTCGAGAACAAACAATCTGATGGCTATCATGTCCTGCTCATCAAATACTCCATAAAACATACACCGTTGATCTATCCTGTGGGATCCGACGGCTGTCACGCGCTCTTGTCCTCCAACTAGAACATCTGCTAATTCTTCGAAGGCACACGCTAAAGTGGCTTTTGGGATGCTACATGTCACCCATTGAGTAGAATCACATTCTCTTGGTTGAAAACTGCTTCCTGCATTAAAGGCACGTGATAAACCATTTACTGCTCTCCTATCAGAACTCAAATAGTGTAGCTTCTTTTTCATAACTTTATTGCGTTCATTTTCGAGGATAACCCGCTTGCATGTTTCAACGTGATATGCACCAAAATCCTTTGATCTAATGATCTCTACTCTTGATCATTCATCCCCATCGCCTGTGGTATGAACCAATCACTAACTGCCACATCATCTTCTGTGCTGACATTATCTAGAACCTGTGACTCTTTCTTGGGTTACCATTTATCCTGTTGTCATAAGCATTAACTTTTGGGCCTAAATCTTTAATTGGCTCTATTTTCCTTATCCGAACTTGGATTTGCATGTTTGCACCATTGGCTTTGTATTCAAGAGCACTTCAACATTATTCCATTTTCACCTGTATTTGAAGACTTTTGATCTGGAGGCTATGCTGAATCCATTTTGGATCACTCCTCCCCACTGAAAGCTTTTGGTCCACCAAAAGTTGGTCTTAGCTATTGAGTAAGCGAGGATACAGTTCCTTCACTTTTCCAATCTCTATCCATAATGCTTTACTTGGATTTGTACCTTCGAGTCCAAATTGAAGATACTCAGCATTCCCTCATCACGAAGTTCTTATCCTCTTGCCAAGAACTGTGTCCTCATATAACTCATTGAGATACTCAGGCAACAGATCCTCAATGTAAGGTAGCTTACATTGCTCTTTGGGATCTTCAATCATTGAAGGTTCATACAACCTCAAGTTTTCAACATTAACAACTGAATAGATTTGCATATAAGCTGGTAGATCAAGGTGGAAAGAATTTTCACCGATTTTATCAAGTATTTTGAAAGGACCATATTTAATTGTTTTCAACTTTTTACCTTCCCCTTGCAGTCTTTCTTTGCTAATGTACAACCAAACTTGATCACCAACTTGAAAACTATGCTCAAATCGATGCTTGTCATGTCATGCCTTATACTTTGCTTGGCTTCTTTCCCGCTGTTCCTGTACTGCCTGGTGAATTTCTTGGATTTTTTCAATGACCCTGGTTGCTTTTTCCACATCACTATGTCCATCAACTATTATGTCTTTACCAAAGACAAAATTCAAGGGAGACTCTGGTATAAAACCAAAACAAATCTCAAAAGGAGATCTTTGAGTAGAAGAATGTTTTGCATGGTTGTAAGTATGATGCACATAACACAAATGCTCATCCCAAAGTTTGGGATGCTTGCCATAATATCCTCAAAGTAATTGTATTACTGTGCTATTGACCACTTATGTCTAACCATCTATTTGTTGATGAAATTTCATGCTCTTCTTTAACCTTGTGTTTATTAACTCCCATAGACTTGACCAAAATTTCCCAACAAATCGAGAATCTCAATTAGATACAATAGAAGTGGGTAACCCAAAATGAACCCATACATTTTGAAAGAACAACTTTGTAGTTTGTTCAGTTGTGACCTGTTTATTACATGGTATCAAAATACACATCTTATGAACCTATCCACAACTACATATAAATAATCATGACCTTTTCTAGACTTTGGCAATCCCCCAACAAAATCCATGGAAACACTTTCCGAAGGATGAGAAGGAATTGGAAGTGGAGTATACAAGCCTAATTTTCTATTACTTGGCTTGCTTGTAGCACACATAGTACATCCTTTGATATATCTAGAAACTGTCTCATTTATTCGTGGCCAATAACAGAACCTTTGCAATTGTGCAACTGTTTTACTTACACCAAAATGACCTAATATGAGAGAGGTATGTGCTTCTCGAATTATGTTAACTCTTTCACTTTGTGGAATGCATAACTTTCCCAAATGATATAAGAGTTTTTCCTTTATATAATAATCCAATTCTTCTACTTTCTTGCCATGACTTAAAGTTGCATACACATCCTTAAAATTTGTCTTGAGCATATTTTTCAATGTAACTTTCATGAATTACTAAATTATGCTTAAGTATAGTGGATGCATTTATAAATGGTCTTGATAAATGTGTTTGCAACCTTATTATGTATGCCCTTCTTATAACAAGGTGAAATTGTTGTAGAAAACCCATCCACCTGTAATGTCATGATTGTTGCAATTTAGTTTGTCAGTGTAAATATTGAAGTGGTTGATGATCTGTGTGTATAACTGTTTCTTTACCCATTATGTAATGTTTCCACTTTTTAACACTCTGAACTAATGCATACAATTCTTTATCATATGTAGGATAGTTAACTGTTGCAGATGTAAATGTCTTAGAATGAAAGCATATAGGCTACTTGTGATGCATCAACACTGCCCCCATGGCATAGTCACTTGCATCTGTCTCGATCTCAAATGAATGCTAAAGATCTGGTAGAGATGGTACTGGCATTGTACTGATCCTTTCCTTCAACGTGTCAAAGGATTTCTATTGTTTGCCTCCCCATGAAACACTTGTTTCACACTTGTCAAAGCATTTAAAGGAGTTTCAATGAATGAAAAGTTAGCAATAAACTTTCTCCAATATTGCATTGCCCCTAAGAAACTTCCAACTTTTGTAGCATATTTGGGTTTAAGCCAACTTACAATGACTTCGACCTTAGATGGATCTATCTTCAATTCACCAAGCCCTACAATATAACCCAAATAATTTAAAGATGTTCTGCCAAATTCACATTTTGACAGTTTCACATAGAGATTTTCCCTTTTTAAAACATCTAAAATCTGCTTTACATGCTTTACATGTTCATCCCATGTCTTACTAAAAACAATAGTATCATCTAAATAGACTATTACAAAATCATCAATAAATGGTCTAAATGCATCATTCATGACTCACATGAACGTAGCAGGAGTGTTAGTTAAGCCAAAAGGCATAACCAACCATTCATAAAGTCCTTGCTTTGTCTTGAAAGCAGTTTTCCATACATCCTATTCTGCAACTATGATCTGATGGTAGCCACTTCACAAGTCTAATTTAGAAAAGTAAGCTGCATCTTTTAATTGATCTAATAAATCATCAATAAGAGGAAGAGGATAACAATTCTTTATTGTGATTTTTTTAGTTCTCTAAAATCAATGCACATTCTCCACAAATTGTCTTTCTTTCACACCAACACAATAGGTGATCTACATGGTTATGTGCTTGGTCTAATAAACCCTTTATCAAGCAACTCCTACACCTAATTCTTTATCTCTACATTCTCTACAACTGATAACCCATACATTCAAATATTAGGTAGTGGAGCATCTTGCTACAAATAAACATCATGTGCTATCTCTCACTTGGGTAGAAGTCCCTTAGGCTCTTTAAACATAATATCTTAATCGAAAACAACGTTAACTAGATCTACTTTCCTTTTAGGATTATAGCCTTGAAATGCACCGGATTTATCAAGATCCTTTGCTTTTACAATCATTAGCAAAAATTGCTTACTTGAATTTACAATTCTTTTCATCTATCCTGAATTTATGAGGGAAAAGTTATCTTTGAGTTTATGAGCCCTTACAATATATTCAATTCCATCCTTAGTGAGTTGATACTTATTTTCAGCTAGATAGAAGATAGCTTTTCTATTGTACAAGTATGAACTTCCTAATACAATTCCACATATGTCCAATGGGACGATATCTAACACAGCCTCATCCACAAGTGTTAACCCAATAGAAAACCGAAGTTTACATTGTCTCGTAACTTGTAGCTTTGTTTTATCACACTCCCAACCTAATGGATATGGCTTTTTATGAGGTTTTGTTTCTAGACCCAACTTATTTACAATTGTTTCGGAAATCAAATTAACTTGTGACCCACTATAAAATAAAGTATCAATTTTAGTGTACTTGGAAATGACTTTAATATGAAATAGATCATTCCTTTTCCTCTCATTACATTCATTATCAACAAAATGCGAAGAATTACCTATAGATGCTACAAAATCTTTACCTTTTATACCTGTGGCTGTAACTATTGTTTTGTCACCTGAGCCTAATCCCAAGTCCTTTTTAATAGCAGCAGCATTATTTTTCTCTTTACTCCTGAACTTCTTAGGCTTCAATTATGGATGCAAAGACCATTAGTGTGCCTCATCGTGTCCTTCCTTCTAACAATGAGTGCATGAAGTTTTATCCTTCTTCGCAGTTCTTGTTTTCCTCTCCTTCAATTCCAGTTTCTTCTTGCCTTTATTCTTGTTCTCAATAGATTTGGATAATTCCCAAACATCTGGGGTTACATTTTTACCTCTAGCTTCTAGATGAGTTGCTTGAACTAATACATCATCTAAGCTAGTGGGATTAAATATAAGTATAGTATGCTTAAAATAATTATGAAGACCACCTATATATTTTAACAATGTCTCTGGTGAGTCCAATGATATGCCTAATGTTAAAGCTCTCTTATGAACTTCCTAAGTATAACTTTGAACACTTTGACCCTTCAATTGACGTAGTGTTTGCCAACTCATCATTACTTGCTGCATATAAGCCAAAGGATAAAATTTCTCTTTAATGTTAGAAACAAATTCATTCAGGTTGAAATGATTTTACCATGCTTTTGAAGATCTGCTTGTGTCTTGCCTTCCCACCACACAAGTGCGGTTCCTCCAAGTTGAAGGCGAGCTAGATGAATCTTCTTCCTTTCTGAATCAACTTTCTGCACCTTGCAATATACATCAATTTTCCTTATCAAATTATCAAGATTTTTTGCATTAAGTTCTCCATCATAAATTGGAAAAATCAAATTTTACATCTAATTTGATCAAAGAGGTTTTCTTTTTCTTCTTCTTAGAAGAGCTAGTTTTATGAGAAGAAGACGATGATGACGACGATGATGTTGATGATGGATCTCACCAATGTGTTCCATGAGAACTTCAAAATTATTCCATTTTCACCTGTATTTGAAGAGTTGTGATTTGGATGCTATGTTGAATCCATTTGGATCAAGCATTTCCGTGTTTTGCTATTTCAAGTTCTGAGAAGTCAGATCAAGTATCAATATCTCATTGACAGATTTGAGTAATGCCTTATCAAAATTGTCAATCCCAAGAATAAGTATGATCCCAAGCCTCCCTCAGCATACCTCAGTGATGGAGCTTCGCAATCACAGATGGATACGGTCATTGTCACAAATGATTTTCTGTTGTCCCCTCATCAAACAGCTCCACCACTACAGAGTGATGTGGGAGAATAGGCACACACATCAATTCAACTATCACATCCTCGCAACATCACTCCGCTTAATTTTCATGCAGATTTGGTTGTGAGTCCATCAAGTTTTCATATGCATTTTGTACCATAACCTCCTTCTTCGTACTCGGATGATCCTCTTAATGATATTGTCTTGTGTTCTTCTATTCTAGACTCTACACTTGTTATGAATGAGGATCAAGCCATCAACGGAGTTGGTGTTGCACAACCAACATGTGTTGTCATTCATGAACAGTATGACTGGGAGCTTGAGCACCAACACTCGGCTAAGGATGACTCCCTTCTATCCAACCCTCCTCCGTTGTTTCTTGACATCTTTGATCAACCTTCCATCCATGATTTCACATGTGTATCTTCATTTAAGGATGCACCCATTACTGATCACTCGCCGGAAACACCAGATCTCAGTCCATCATCCGACAATGGAGAGGATAAATTATTCATTGAAAATCCACTTGACCTTTCATTTGCCTCTTCCAGAAACAAATAGGACGAATTTGTCCGCTTCTCATCTACCCCTCTGTTCGATTTATCAGATCATGAGCATTCCGATGAAATCATTGATTTTTGTAATCATAGCTATTATGATCTATTTACTCCCATGTTCAATCATGATCATGATTCTATTGAAGTTTATTTTTCAAAGCCACCTAATTATGATGATCTATCTGATGATGAAGTCGAAACCTCATAGACCGCCGAGGCACTTCAGCCCAAGCTGACGGATATGTCAGGCCCTCACTATCCTAAGGTTGGTTTCACTTTCGATCAGGAAAATGTTGAAACAACCAAGGCTCCTCATCACTCATCTTTATGCACTGAAGATCAATCTAACACACAAATCTTGCTTCCTCCACTCAAGCTACATGATCCCATCACTCATGCATTGGAGGAATCTTACATTGCAAGCACACGCATACAACGCAAGCTATCCTTGTTTCTTTTGCCTACTTGCATATCATAGTAAAGAGTATGCATATGCTTCAAAGCTACACGCAGTGTCTCACAACACCATGATAAGTCCACAGACTACATGTCATGTCCTTGCACTCACTTATGTCCTGTGGACAATTTTAAACATGAAGTGTATTTGTCTTCATTGTTATATCTTTCTTGTTTACTAGTTCGCACAATCGGGTTTCTCGCAGACCAAGCCTTCACCAACATGGGTCATTCAATGTGTTGGTGGCTACAATGGAAATATTAGTTCATGTGATTAGGCCCATTCACCATTATCTTAGGAGTAGGAGTAGTGTTTGCTCTCATTTTTCTTTCTTGCATGCACGTTTTATTTCTTGGTTTGCATTTTTGTTTGCATACTTGCTTGTGTGCTTACTCACTTTTCTTGTGCATTTACTTTTTTTTTGCTTTTATTTGTTGTTAGTTTGCTTGTTTTTGTTTGTAGGTCAGTTTCACATGAAACCATGCACAACTCTTGCAATAATATGGGTAAAGTACAAGAGGCCTTGTGCAGCTATCACTACTTGGTTATCTGTCATACTGCCTCTATGTGAAGAGCTTGTTACTTTTGGTCCATTATATGTCAACAGAAAATACGTATTGTTCGAAGTGAACCTTGGTGAAAACACAATGCTTGCACACTAACTAGTGTCACTTACTCTAGTCAGTTGTTTTTGGGTTAACCCTTGGCAGCTCAGTCAAGTAGAGTAAGGTCAAGTGGGGAACCTTAACAAGCACGTCAGAGGTATATAATAAACTACTTATCTGACGGAATAACCTCTTTTTCTCTCAATAAGTCAGGATCCCTCTTGCACCTCTAAAATGAATAAGTGTTATGCATAGTAATGAAAATGAAAAAGTGAAAAATTTTGAAAAAATGAAAAGTGAATAAAGTGAAAGAAGAGAAAGGCTTCCAGCACAGAGAGGTCATGCAAGTAACTCCGTCAAGGTACTAACAAGGCTTGCTGGAAGTGTAGTGATGCTTGTGTTCCTCCATGACTCCACCGGGGTACTATCCAAGCCTGCTAGTAGCGAAGCAACACCAAAGATGAAACTAGTACTCTGACGACTATATTGCTTGTGCACAAATATACCCCTCAACCCCAATCGAAAAAATTGTGTTGACTTCGCTTACAATGTGTGTCGATTGACCAAGATCTTGGCAGATTCTACATCTTACAATCAAGCAAGTGTTTAAACCAAGACAAACTGAGAATTGAACAATACTTCCAAAGGTGTTAGACTTGCTTTTCACGAACAAGGTCCATTTAGAGAGCTGGATTCTACCAGAGTGTCACCAAGTGTTGTAGTGGCTACAACCACCCTCCAAAATTTTCCCTTAGCTTCATTTTGGAGCCTCCCTACCAACCTTCTTCAGTAGCATGTCTTTCCTTGTCATGTACACAAGCTTCAACAATTTTTGAGTAGGCTCCCAGTCTATGCATGATAGTTGCATCCCCCTCATAGGTTGTTTCTCCAAACTTGGTTCAACTCTAGGTTGAGCAGCTCACTCAACAAATTGCACAATTCTAGAGGGGAACCAGACTTCCCTCCAGAAATTATGCAATCTTGTTTGGCAGCCTACTGGGCTTCAGAATTGCACAAATCTTCCTGTCACCCTGCACTGGAAAAATTGCGCATTCTCTACCAACAAGACTGCTTAGCCCAGAAATTGCATGATTTTGGGCAGGAGTTAGTTTCTCAACCTAGAAATTGTGCAATCCTTCTAGACATCCAGCCCAGTGCCCTCCTAGAAATGTGCAAGTTTTACCCTCAACTGAGCAAGTTGTTGCATGTGCCATTGAGTTGACCAGTTCCACTCGAGATCGAGAAAACTTGACTTGCATGCATGGGTTGTGTTAGCTCTCAAATCTACCTTAGGCTGAAATAAGGTAAAACTCAAGGCTACATCAAACCACACTCAGCCTCGTAGCTAGCCCTACGAGGACAGGAGAGGGCTCTGTCCGGGTCAATCTCGGAAAAAGGTGATCAATGAGGCTCGAGATGACTAAATTGGTAATTAATTTTAGGCTAGGTATGAAGTACAAAGAGTTTGAAATTGATATTTTGGAGTTTAGTTCAATTCAAGGGAAAAGCAATTTTGGGTGCGGGGATGAGGCACAGTTTTTGCAGAGATCTACTTGGGGCAAGGTAGGAGATTGTCCTGATGCTTTTAAAGAGAATGAATGGCTAGATCTAATTGGTGAGAAGTTAATGAGAGCAAGAAACTTTCAAGGATTCTCCATAAACAGAGGAAAACATGGAAAATCAAACAAACTTAAAGGCAGAGCATAGCAAATTATGGATTCTACCTTAACACTTCATTTGTTCAATTGTAGAAGATAAGAGAAGGAAAGTGATACACATAAAAAAACTTACAAATACTAAAAGAAGCAGGCCGTAAACACATAAAGCCACATGAATCCCAAATAGTGCTGTAAAACCCTGGTCTTTCCTTTGCCAAAAATGCAGATAAAATATGTACAATAGAGTGTCAAGCTTTTCCCAAGAGTCAAACCTTTCCAACCTCTGAAAATGATTGAGAAATTACATCATATAGACCATCCTAAGCCCATTCCTTGCCTCTAGGGGTCGAGCTCATCATTATAGGAGCTGTTTGAACTAATTCTAAACGAGGAACTGAAATCTAGGTAGTCAAACAACTTACCCCTATATGCTAGGAAACTGATTCATTCATTTGATTTTCAGCTTTTAGTGAATGAATCCTCTAGAACAAGTAAAAATGTGACAAAATTACAACATAGTTATTAAATTACATCATGAAAAGTCAAGAGTAGTATCAAGAAGCAAAACTGGTCAAAACTGGGCGAATTTCTGAGCTGAACAGTGAGAATTTGACCAAAAATCTCTATGTGTCGCACGCCTTTCAGCCTGCTTTTGGGGCACTTCCCGACATCCAAATCAAGCTCAAAATAGCTGGTTGGAAAGCCCGAGATGTCTGATATCCAGCCCAAGTGGAATTTTTCAATTTGGATCTCATTTTCCCCCTCAAAATGTCATTCTCCCGGAAGTACTTCCTCTTGGTGCAAAAGGTGGCAGAAAGGTGATTTCCGTTTGATCACCCAGAACTTGATGAAATGCTTTGCCAATAGCTGAGCATGCATAACTTACTGTGAAAAACCCAAAAATGTAAAGTTTTCCTCCAGCAAGTGTCCCAATCATAAGCATGTGCATCGACGCGCTACGCGTTGAGCCAAAAAACCTGTTTTTTAGGACAAAATTTTCAAAATGACAAAAATTTCTCTGAATTTGCTCAAATTCAGAATGAAGATTCTCCATCATGTATCATGCTCATCCAATGAAGCCTTCGCCAAAATCCGGAGTGGATCAAGTGTTTCACGATGCTTCAGTGTCGTCCTGGTGTATGCAGTTCAGTGGTGCAATCTCTGTCTTGGTCATATAATGTATCGATGTCCGCCTCCATGGTGTTGAAAGTCTATGCCAAGTGTATGTTTGGTTTGTTGAGAATGAAAAATGAGAACGTGGTGCCTTGTTTCAATGCCAAATGTGTGCCAAAGGGAAATGAGAGACTGCTGGGATAGGGTATAGTATATGGACTAGGGTTTGGGTTTGGGACTTTGTAAAATAGGAATTGGGGGTATGGGATCATATGATAGGATTATGAGGGGATTAATGAGGAAGTTTGATGAGTTACTTTGGGAATGGGGGACAACGAGAAGTGAGGAAAAGAGTAGACCTTGGTGACAACACTGTTTTCAAAACCCTAAGTAATGTTTATTATTGGCAAGAGGGAGGTTTTTCAAAATCTTGTTTCAATGGGCATGAGCCATGAACCCACCACATTCACCATCAAAAACTAAGCAAAGGCAATGGAGGCGAGCCTACCTGACAAGTTTATGTGAAGAGGAGGCGATTTGATGAGTTTTTGAACTAGTTTCGGGCTCCAAAGTGTAAGCATTGTGCACCTTACCCAATGCGCCATACACTTTTAAATTAACACTGGCGATTTGAGCTCAGTACGCCGCGTCGCGCGCCTTGCTGTATGGGTCGCATGCCTCCAATGCGTAGCGCGCTACATAGTGCATTTTTCAAGAGGATTTTGGAGGCCGTCCCGGTGTCGAAATCAGGCACAGGATAGCTCGTTGGAAAGGTATTTGAGTGTAATTTCCAACCCAACTAGAAGTTTTCAATTTGGAGTTTATTTGACTTATCAAAAATCAAATCTCCCAAGACTGGTCAAAATGTGCCAAATGAGGCTTCCTCAAGGAAGAGTGCTGTTGCAGTCAAATTTTGAATACCTTCCTCAACTCCAAATTGAGCTCATGATAGTTCATTGGAAAGATATTTTTGTAAAGTTATCCTTTGACTCATCAGGAAAGTTATTTGGCCAACCAAGCTAGGAGAAAACTTGATTTTCCCATGGTCACTTCAGAGGTGCATGAATTCTCCCGAGGCGATTGTATTTTTGACATTTCTCTAAAACCATGACACCTGTGTAAAAAGTGAAGGACTTTTTCTTCCTGGGCTAGTTGTGGACAAAAACCGCTCTCAGGTTTTCAAAATTCATCTTTGATTGCTCTGGAACATCTTTTGAGTGAAACTTATCCCAATGTGTGAAACAAGTGATTTTGTCGAAATGAAGCGAAATGAAGGGGATAAGGGGATTCTAAATTCTTGGGGAAATTTTTGGAAGTAGGGAAGTATGTTAGGAAGCAAGGGAAAGTGGAATCTTAGAGATCGAGTGAGGGAAAGGGGTCCAAAAGGGAAAAGCACGGGCCTAGACTAGAAAATTCCCAAGTTGTGGCAAGAAACTAGGGTTTGTGCAAAAATGAGGAATTTGGGGGATCTCAGTGATGGGAAGTGTTTAATAAGGTACATTAATGATAGGGGAAAGTGTATGAATATCAGGATACAAGTTTTGCTAATTATTTAACCATTCAAGAGAAATTGCCTTCAAAACCCTAGGAGAGGGAAATGAACCTTGCCTAGGCACAACTGAGGCATGAACAATGACCCAATGGAACCTGACATGATGATAACAACCTTCTGAATGATGATAGACTCAGCTGAATAGTGACATAGACTCAAATTTGGGCAACTTTGAAAGAAAACCCTAGACCTAATGCCTAATGACCAAATTTTGCTTGAAGACTTATAGAAATGACAAAATTTGACCTTGACACCTTAAAATCACTTTGTAAAAGCATGTTTGATCACTGAAAGAAGGATGCAAAGGCTGACACCAATAGGTTTCTTTTTCCCAGAATAGCAAAAGTAACATGCAAAAAACATCCCTAGATTTTAGGGAGCTATTTTTAGCAGCTCGAGGTTACATGCAAAGATCGTTTTAGAATCTTTCCTCCAAGTGTCACTTTTCACTAGATTTGTGGCATGTGCATCATGAGTCTCAAACTTGTTTATTCGACTCTTCAGAGCTCATTTCTTTACATTGATCTTGGAGATCTAACGTCCCATAGCACATCCAGGAGTCTTTGACACATCCCACTCAGCTATTTCCAAGTAAGTCGACTTAACTTGTATTTTGTAGAATTTCTGTCACTTTTTGTGTTTTGTCTTGTGTGAGCATTATTTTCTTGATTTCCATGAATGCTTGTTGTCGTTTACATGCATACTAGCTTGTACTAACACCATTTCAGCTTTCATTAGCATCTCATTGTTGTCGCATGCATGAAACTATTTTGCACGAATGGTCGCTAATTCGGCGACTCGCTTCACCCACATGCATGTTGTTCTATTTTCTTAATCTTTCATTCACTATTTTTATGCACGATAATTCACTCCTGCTTACACTCAATATCACCATGCATTCACATTCACATTTTATTTTAGTTTCCCATCGACAGGTCTAGGCAACCATAGCTCGGACTCTACCTCACCAAGATAGCATTGTGAAATCCTCAAAGGGAAGGCTCTGTATTCTTCTCAGAAAATGTGCATTTATGACCAGTGACTGTCCTCCACTCTGACATTGTACAATTCTAAGGGGCAGTGATTTCTAGCCCAAAAAATTGCACAATGCAGTCACTAGGCCTACAACCATTGCCAGCTGAAATTGCACATTGCGCAATTCTGGTAGCCAATATGCTAGGATGGATTGCTCATTGTGAAATTCTAGTAGCCATGCAGCCCAAAAGATAGCCTATACTACCTTTTTATTAGTTATGGCATCCAGTCTCCCTGCTCCCCAGGAAAAATTATGCAATCCTTGCCAGTCAATCCCCGGGTATGTTGCATGTTGTTCGTCAAGTTTGCTTTGGTTTTAGCTGGCATATTTCTTGCCATGCATGTTGCTATGTTTCTAGATCTAGTAGGTGTTCTTTAACCTCTTAGAAGTTCAGGATCAATGGCCTCTAAGAGAGTAGGATCAAAGGACACAGACGGAAGTGCAACTAGAGTAGCAATTGAGCGAGTGTCTACAAGTCTATCGATCTATGAAGACACCAAGCTGATTGTAGACAAGGACATCAAACTGAAATGGAGAGAGTTCAATGATGCATTTGCAGGAACATTTGGGGAAGACTCAAAGACCACCAATTTTATGTGAACATCCAAAAGTTCAACTTGTACCAGATTTCATGCAGGTATCTCGTGCTCCCATGCACGAACATGATACATTGGATCATCTCGCACACTGATCCTGAGATGATGACATTGAGAAACGTCAACGGGATGGATATTTCTACCATTATGGCATAGGATTATGAACAAATTTATCATATGTTGAAGCCCGTGGTCAACATGGAGACTCCCTTCAGCCTACTCAGCAATAATGCCAACTCCAGAAATATATTGAAGAAATAGGTGAAGGAGTAAGCTAAATTTAGGATGGCACCCAACCAGGTCTACAAGACAAAGACACTATGGAAGGAGTATCAATACTTGGTCATCTTTTCATGTCATTTGTATGGCCAAGAAAGCATAGAAACCTTCCCACAGAGTAGGTTGATCACGTTGCACCAACTAGCCAGAGAAGGAAAAGCATGCCACTGGTCTGACATGTTGGCTGACCAGTTGAAGGAAGGGGTAACAAGAGCTCAACAGCCACCTGAAGGTATGCAAGAAGAAATCTACATCCCCACCTACATATTGGATGCAATCTTTTCCCATTAGGAGTTCTCGAGCTTGAAGTGGTCATGGACATCAACAAAGACGTCTATGAAAGCTTATTGTAAGATGTTGTCTGAATGCAACTTCAAAGGAGTTATCACACAATTGTACAATAATCTTGTCACCTTGGTTTACAACATGATATTCAAACAAGATCCACCCTCCATGTCGAAGTCAAAAATGGAGGCATTCATCAACATATCTGATTGGTATGCCTCACCGTCCAGCATCTTCATACAGATGTACAACACAAAGAAGCCTCCGCACGTTCTACTAAAGTTTTCCTTGGACAAATTCATCATGCAGGAAGTATCATATCACATCTCGACAGGATTATCAACTAGGCTACACGTGAATAAGAAGGCACCTTAGCTATCTCTTCTGTTGTGCATCGGGTTATACGAGATACAGAATTTCAAACACGTAGATTTCAAAGCAGAGGAGATGAAGAAATATCCATTTGATGCCTGAAGTTACAATTTGTATGACCCAAATTGTCTTGTAAAAGACAACTGCGCAAGAGTAAAATTTAACTAGATCCATGGGGCATGTCATTGGGTAGAGGAAGACTCATGGAGATGTTGTTATAGTTTCTCCAAACTCAATGAACCAGTCAGCCTCATTGTGGAATGGGTAGCGAAGCAGCATGAAGTAGCATCCTGAAGAGCACTAGAAGTAGCAACAACAGAGGTAAACATACTAGTGTGTGACAAGGGAAAGACGAAGGTTGTCGACAGCATGGAGGAAGAGAAAAGATGCAAGTTCCGAGTAGATCCACTTGTATAGAAAGTAGCTTTGGAAATAGAGGCAAAGAGGCAATAGCAAAATAAGAGGAACACACAAAGGCAAAGGGAAAAATGGAGAATGGAGGAAATAGAGGAGTTACATGAGTTTAGGGAGCAACTCTGAAAGGAACATGATCTGCAAATAGGAGAAGGAAGCGTAGTAGGAACAAGTACATCAGGGGATGAAACTTCTACCAATAAATGAAACTGCGTCTGTACAATTAGTAGACTCATCATAATAGCTGGCATCAGGAAGATAGGGTGAACCATCACAGGAGAAGAACTTCACTCATGAGATAGAGCGAGCACTTGAACATATGGATACAGATATGGAGCAACAAGAGTTAGAGCAAGACATTGACCTCATGCCTCACCACCAAGAGGTCGACCCACTAGCTTCACCGCATCCAAAAGAGGAGCAATTCCTAAGAAACCAAGGAGAAACTGAGATCCTTGGAGATCAGTCGAAAGGAGAGATGCACAACATCTCATTCGACGAGTCTCAAGATAGAATTGTGCAATCTCGTAGAGTTTCAACTCTAGATGATCATACATCTCCTGCGTAGTTTGAGGAACGAGTGATCGTGTCTAACATTCGCAAACATCTAGCATCATTAGTCTATGCTACCAGAGCATATGCTAAAGCCACTAGATCAAGTGTTCGCTTTGTGATAGCTGAGAACAAGTGAATGGTTAAGGAGCTACAGACAACCAAACAAGGATGAGAATTGGTTACAGAATCCACCCGAGCATAATTGAATAAGGAAATGCTTGATGAATTATCGTCCCTTGACACAGTCATGCAGGTTTTGTATTCCAAGTTTGGTATCGTGCATAAGGTAGTTTCCCATCTCAACCTACGGCAACAACGATGTGCTAGGAGAGCACCTATCTTGTCAAACATGCATGCTGCTTTTGATTACATGCAAACATGGACGATGAGATATAAGGGGGCCTCGTTACACTTGCCTAAGATGACTAAGCCCAAAGTAGTCAAGCTGAAGGCATGCACCTAGAGTCAGATCCAAAACTATGAAGATCTCCCACAACTCATCGCTAGTCTACAGGCTTCCCATGCATGGGTATTCAAGAGTATGGATGTTGTTGTGCGTGCACATGTGATCCCATCTATTAGGAAACTCACACAGGAAAAGACAAAAGCACAGGTCTGACTAGAGATTGACCCATACTTTGATGAGTTGATGCGCATAGCCACCAACCTAGACTTGTTAATCGATGTAGAAACCATGCACAAGTCTGTTGTTGGTTTAGACGCACTAAATACAATGATGTGCATGCTATCAAAGAAGTTGGACAGAGGAGCCCAAGCAGTGTACTCGAATGCTATGGAGGCAAGAGTTTGTTTCCAGAAATATATCACCTTAGAGTACATGGATAACATCATTGACTACCGAACTTGGCATCAGTTCGCTACTGTCAACCACCATGAGGATGTCAAAAAGCTATTCTTTCAATAGTTTTCTAAGTCATAGTGATGTGTTGCATGGCTTTCTCAAGCCTTTTTGTCTCACATGGGTACATGTGCAAATTGTATGTAATGTCTTGTCAAGTGTAAGTTCAAGTGTCGATAGTTGGATTTAACAGTCATAGAGTAGAGGAAGAGTCATGAGGGTAGTTGAACTGTCACAAAGGGGAATGCCAAGGGCCACCCCACCCTTTGATATATATAGTCCCTCATAACTCATTGTATAGGATCTTGGTCAGCCAAGTCTCCGATAGGACTATCTTAGACAGATCTTAGATAGTATTGCAACGAGCCTTGGCTTCTCCACTGTGTAGAGCTAGTATATCTCTTTAGAGGATCAGGCGACAGTGACTGTAACATTCTGCTGTTGGAACTAGTGGTTGGACATGGATGTATTTTATGACTAGAACTTACACTTCTTAATATACACAAAGCCATCATGTTTCATGCATATGTCATATTGTATTTCAATTATCTTGTTTAATCTAAATGATATATGTATATGTTTGCTTATGCATGCATGTGTAGCTATTTTCTGTATGTGTATGTATGAATTTTTATGAAATGTGCTCTTGGTTTAACCATCACTTTGGATTGCTAGCTTACTTGCATTCCATGTTGTGATGCATCTTAGCTTGTATGTTCCCTTCTTAACTCTGTGTTGTCACAGGTCTCCAAGGGGCGCACTCACCTCACCCTCTGTGTGTTAGAACCACTCATACACCTTCCTTGACTTAATGCATATATCACACCCTTACTACCAATGAGGACATTTTACTTGCCTCTATGCGGAACCGCAGTCAAGGCGATACTGTGCGACCCACTGCTGGGACTCCTACACCAAACAGTCTAAGGTCTAATTTGGACTTCTTACAAAGGAGATCCCCTGACATGTTGGCAGGTCTAGCACCATCAACATCCTCTTATTCTTACCATTGGGTTCTTGTGTAGACTGCACAGAGTTTATTGTGGTAGTAGGAAGAGTTTTCGATTGGCTAGCAGGATCAAAAAAAAATTGGGCAATGTGTCCGCTAAGTTGTTTTATAGGAGCCCCAAATGTAGTGCCGATAATACCATCAGTGTGGGGTTGTTGAGTAGCAGGGGCATTCGAAGTTCTGGGGGAATTGGGGATGACATTGTATAATGTTCCAAACTATGAATAAATCAAATCTAAGTGTTGGTCACGACAAATGGATTGGTCTTCAGTGATCGCACCACCTAAGGCAACATCCTAAGCAATTTGGGGTAGAAGAGATTTGCAGAACCAATATGCTAATAGATAATTTTGAAGGGGCACTTTGACTAGCCTCCACCTACATCTCCATTCATGGATGTGAACGGAGATGTGGGTGGCGATGTCTTGGTGTAAAGTAGTAAGGAGTTCCATCCTAGTTTCATAGCGGATGGGTAGCTGAAAGTGCTTTAAAAATTCCATCACCAGAGTGCCAAAGGTATTGATTGACACACATGGTAACTCAATGTACCACTTGGCTGCATTTCCAGTAAGGGTGTGGGGGAAGAGCCAAAGTCAGATACTATCAATCACCATGGAGTTAGAGATGCAACATAAATGATAGGTGGTGATGTGTGTACCCGGATCGTCTGCCTGTTTCCCTTCGAACTTTGGGATGTCGGTGGGAATTTTGTATGGGATTGGAGGCCAAAGTAAGTTATGAAATATGGGGTCATTCGTGATTTTGCTCAAATCAGGGATGTCAAGTGTTGCCAAGAAAGGAAAAGTATTTGATGCCCCAGATTCAGACCAAGGTGATGACAAATGACTTGAGGGTCCTTGCGGTCCTCCCATCATATTGTTCGCCACATTATACACATGATTGGTGGAATAATAATTTCCTTAGGGAACAGTCATATATTGTGGTTATAAATAAGGGTTGTTAGGCCGGGGGATATAAGTTTGATTTCCCCCTGGATAATAAGTGCCCCCTTGAATCATTTGAGATTCAGAGTGGGGTTCCCATATGGATTAAGCGAGATCAGGTTGAGGGATCCTACTAGCCGTGTAGTTAGTCGTTGACATTTGACTAACATATGGAGGATTCATATCAATCAATGACTATCTATTTTGTCCTATAAACAGGGGGTGGGAGGACTATTATGTTCCCGAGTAGTATGTGCATATTGGGAATGGTGCCCCACACATTTGAACCTAGGGGTTGGAACTAAACAAAGGATTCCAACCAAAGGGGTTGCTGAAGGGACCCGTGCTAATCGTGCTATATGGAGCACTTGTCGAAGCACCAAGAGCTAACAAAAAAGGGGCAGAAACTAGTATTTGCTGGGTTCCACTCATGTTGGGTGTAACTATGGTGCTCAGACCTAGCATAGTTGGGATAGCGGGGGTTTCCATCAGCAGTGTAGTATTGACTGTGGACTGGGGAAGCGAGGGTGGATGCAAAGTGTCCACAAAAATACATGACCTGTTAATAATCGATGGGATAGTGGGTACAGGTACAGTGGAAGACATCGGAGGTACAGATGCAACTTGATTAAATAGCAGTCCCAATGGATTCATGATTAGAGGATTATAAGGAGGGATGAAACCTTTAGTAAAGAAATCTTCTAGTAGACTTTATTCATGGGTTGTATATACTGATTCAATGTTAGATCTTGGAGACTGATTACCAGAGGATGGGTAATTCGTCTCACTGGGGCTTGAAAGATCCTCCACAGTTAGTGGAGGAAGACCTTGTAGTCATCGAGATTGACACTGAGGGCCATATGTAGCCATGGTGACCGATAGATTTTATCTAAAAATTCTATAGTGATATTTATTATAGTCTTAATGATAACAAACTAGCACCTAAAAGCAATAAAAAATACCCTAAACAAGTCAATCAGTAAGAAGAAGGTATGACCTTGTATGACAACCACCATTTGTTGGAGATGAAACCTAGTATCACAATGGATAAAAGAGAGAGTTGGCCAAATGTATAGTTACGATTACTCTTGAGCTTTGCTCGAACCTCAGATTAAGGGGCCAAGTACTCTCATGAAGACAAGCACCCTCCCAAAAACCAAAGACAGAGTAGGTTCATCAGTTTAGGTATCAGGGCAGCCCACCCGGGTCACCTTTTGTTCATCACTAAAAATTATGGCCACTATGGTTACCTCAAATCACAAACACTACTAAGGGGGACATGGTCATAGACAGTACGTTGTGTGGGAAAGATACTTGAGTCCTCGACTCAACTCCGATATCCTCGAAGGAATCCCCGATACAAAAAATACCCAAAGGAGATGTAATTTAAGGAAATCTACCTTCATTTACAATCCAATGTTGTCTCTCATTTAGCTCTGCTTTAACTAGAATGGTCCTGAATAGTATGAGTACAGAAGGATTTCCCTCGTTAATGAAACTAGTCTCGATATACGATCTTGTGCAGTTAACTCACAACTTCCTAAACCAATATCCTAGCCTAGACTAATATGTGTGTTTACTCATAAAAGAGTTGTTGATTGATTTTATTACGATGTAAATTTTAAATTTACTTTGTTAATGTCTTCGGTGGGGGTGTTGATGTATGGAGTTATGTGGGACTCTGACACAAACCATGCAGAGAAATGCTTTAAATTTCACTTCAATGAATGAGTTGCTTCTACAAGGAAAGGGTCATTTATACATCAATATATACCATGCATCCAGTACAATAAAACACAATCACAACTGACAGAAATACAATGCTCTCCAATAATTTTTAAAACCAAATAAATGCAGGATATAACCAAGTAGAAAAAAACTGTAAAAAAATTGTATTTTCTTTTTTATGAAAAAACATAAGTAGTAAAGCTATTTTCCTAAAACAAAAAAAAATTATTTAAAAAATAGACAACCAACCAAACATGCACAATTGCAGATCCTTGATCAGCCTACAAGCAACTTTCCCAACCCAAAAGTTCATAGAAATAGTTGTTTATCAATATTTGGTTGGCTAACGTACTTCAACAAAGGACACAGAGATTTAGTGGTTGCACTAACGCTATGTTTGCAAAGAAACAATGCTTTATAAAGAATTGGTTTCACTGCTTGGGTGTGTTAGTGTGGCAAAGACCTTAAAACAAGGTTGTTGGGATCAGATCAAAAGCTAAGCATTGTGAGAAGGTTGCTATATAGTCCTAAGTGGTCGGAAAAGGAATCAATATGTACAGGAGGGCCTAGAAGAAAGAGAGATATGGGAAATTTCAGGGAGAAGACTGGGAACTAAGTGCAGTCTTCAGCAAATTTGACAATTCTGCTATAGGCATTAATGCACAGGTGATTATGGTGGAATTACCCTCAAGGATCTTCCCGAGATCCTTAGAAGACAGTCAGAGTAGCTGCAATTGTCACAGAGATACATACACATATCTATATTAGTGAAATTATAATCAAAGTAAGAAGGAATATTGTTACCTCAGATCTTGTTGTGGTGTTGCTGGAGAACTCAAAGTAGCGGAGCAGAAGACCCCTCAACTAGCTCCTAGATCAATACCTACACATAAACAAGACGAGGTGTAATATCATAGCATATAACCTTGACAATCACTACAAGAATACATAGGGACTAACTACACATATCTAAGCTACTCATAATCAATAACGTTGCATAAACATGTAAATAAATCACAATACCAATGCCATGGAGTGGACAACACAACTGCAAGTCTATATTAATGATAGGAAAGAGTGATTACAACCATTAGTTACATCAAGCTTCCCTTACTCCTCCAGCTCCCCTCTCTCTCTTCTTAGCCTCTTGATGAGCCAATGACTAATGCAAAGCTTCGGTAGTCAATAGGCAATCCTTTCAATACTTTCGACCCCTTTCACAATGCCCTAAGCCTCAAATATATAGCATGAGAGGATAAGCCTTACCAATTATTTCATGAGTCCTTTTATGAAAAGGCTAAGATGTTTCCATGCTTTATTGCTCTTTCCCTATTTGTTAGACTCTCTTAGGAATATTAATTCCTCAAACAGGTCAAATCTGGACGTTTCCTTTCATTATGGGCTAACATATGAATGAATATAGGGATATTATTTGGTCAACCCATTTCTTTGACCTCCATAAAATCACTAAAGTTGACTAGCACTCCCCCCAAGGAAACATAGAGAGTTACCCTAGGGACTAACGCACTTGTTTCATGGCAAGGAAGCTTTATAAAGCACCTTGCTAGTTCCTAGGGAGTGTTAGCTTGGAAAATAGGCCTGCACACTTGGTCAATCTTTCAGTCATCTTGCCTTTCTCCTCTGAGCTAATGAGGAGGTTGTTTTCCTATATAACATTGTTCCAGTTCATTTTGGTGTTATATGATCAAAAGTATGGTTTTGCTGTGATTGGTGGAAGTCTGGTTTAGATAGCCTACAAGTAAAAGGTACCTTCTAGTGAATAATATCATCTCAATCATAATAGATATATTTTACTTCTTCATTCTTAAGTTTCTATGACTCAGGCTCTTTCACTTCTTCAGTAATTTTGGCTTCTTCCCTATTCCTCTTGTCCTTACTATGATTATGACAATCTCTTCTATAGTTCCCAAGTTCTTGACATCAACGACATCTTAATTTATCCATGTTCCTCTTTTTCTTTTGAGGATTGAACTTTCCAAATTTCCCTTTTCTACTTGTCACTGCAGCATATGCTTGATTCTACTTGTTTGGTCCAACATCAATCTTTGCCTTCAGTCTGCTTTCTTTGATCTTATAGAGCGACCATATATCTTGAAGTGGAGTAGTCCCTTTCTTCCCATATAAACTTGAAGTGAAGTTAACTCATTTTTCCAGTAGTGCATTTAGTACCATTGTGGTCATCTCTCTATCATACATAACTTCTCCTATTTCTTGTAGTTGATCTTGAATTTCAAATATCCTCATGAAATATGAGGCTATTCTATCTTCCTTGGATATCTTCAATTTCAAGATTTCTTTCCTTAATGAGATTACCTCTCCTGTAGTACTTACGAAAAACAACTCTACCAATTTCTCATATATAGATTTTGCAGTCTCCAACTTTGATACATGTGGGATTAGAGAGTCTTTTATAGATTCTATAAGAATCCTTTGGGTTGTCACTTCTCCCTTAATGTATCTAGCACGTGTTTGAGTATCTTCCTTTGGAGGCTGGGTTACCAATCCCTTGATATGATCCATGACCACATTCTCAATCAGATTCAAGTATTCCATTTTCTTCCATGCACAATAATTTATAACCCCAACCAATTTATTTCCTTCCTTGCAAAAAGACATTTTGATATTATCAGATCTAGTCATAGACTTACTTGAGTGATTGTTGTTTGATTCCTCCTTAATCTTGATGTTGATAGAGGATATTCTTCTTGAGTGATTGATGATAGAGAGTTTGATTCACGATCCTTCTTGAATGTTCTATTATTCCTTCTTCCTTGAAGAGCTTCCACTCCTTTGATGATGTGATGATATTTGAAGTGATTTTAGGGTTTCGATCTTTCTTCTTGCTTCCTTCTTCAAGATAATTTCAAGAATCTTTCTTGGAGTATTCTTCGATCTAGGGTTTCAAATTGATGAAGATATAAATATATTTCTTGGTGTTATTTGACTTTCCTTGATATTTCCTTGAAGTTTGATTCATGTGTGTCTACTTGATTTTGGCTTCCCCTTCTTGTCTTCAGCACCTAAGCTCTAATACCATGTTGAAAAATCTAGGGCATTCAAAGTTAACAATTTCTCTACTTGATAATTTCTTGTGATATACTTTTACTTCTTAGCTTAAGATATTTTCTTCATTAGCTTATTAATGTGTTCTCTTCATTAAGAAAATTATCAATATGCACAATAAAAGAAAAGTGACATAGTATGTAGGCTTCTCATCTAGGGCTAAAACCTCTCACCTCTTGAGAGGAAAACACGATCAAACATATTCTTCTATATCTTTAATTGATAAATACCAAGACCATGACATATACCCTTGGCTCTAGTATCCTCTAAAGAACCTTATCACTAACCTTGATGCTCTCCTTTCTTTCTTTCCTCACCTTTCTTCTTTATCTTGAATTGCTCTCCTTAGCTTCTTCTAGAGGAACTTGGTATCCATCCTTCTCACTACTCGTTCACGACTTCCCCTAGAGAATCTCATTCTCTAGGTCTTCTCTATAGAAACTTGGCCTCTAGATCTCTACTTCAATCACCCATAAGAGTCTTCCTTTGCTTCCCTAGAAGATACCTATCTTTGCTATTCCAAAAGAAACCCTATTTCGCAAATCCCAGAAGAAACCTTTTTGCATGCCCAAAAGAAAAATTGTTTGCTTCTCTCTCTTCGAACCTTTCTTCTACCTCTTCTTCGCACTTTTTTCTAACCCTTCTTTCACATTTATGTCTCACCAAATTCAAGTCAAGTTGTGCGTAAAAGGTATATTTGTGAGGATGAGTAGGCTATTTATACACTTGTTCATATGACCTTTAGGCCAATATGATGGCTTGAGTTAGGTTGACTTCATCTAAATATTTCTTCCATCTTTGTAGGTCAGCTTGAAGAGGATGGATGAAAAATTATTGGAGGATACTTTACATAAACAATATTGATGTTTTTCAAAGTGTAGCACGACTTCATTACATGATAATGACATTATCATTTTATGACTAGATGAAAAATAAATCTTAAAGACTCTCAATGGGAGTTTTGATGCAAAAACAAAATACCTTGCTCATGAAACCCATGAAGCAAGTCAATATAATTTATTTTTCTTCTTTACATCACATTACATAAAATCATAATTACACATCATTATGAAGACCAAACCTAGTTACACTTTTCAACACTAGTCTCATGATCACCTAGCCTAACCCCCTCTGAATTAGGTTTCTGATGCACTCTAACTTTGGATGTGGGATGGTGAAGGACTTTAAGATCCCTAATATATAAGCAATCTATGTCTCAATGTAAGTGATCGATGTGTTATTCGAATCCTATCCCACTGATCCTACACCTAACTACACAAATTGTTTGGCCCTAGTACCCAAGTGGGCTTAATCTATGTGTGTTAAATTATTATTATGTGGTGTGTTTCAAGTTTTGGATTGGAAGTGTTAACAATGCTCATGTTCACTTAGGGTGTGCATGTGTGTATGAAAAGTGTGTTCAATGTATGATTTAATTGATCATGTTTTATGATGCCATGTGTTGCTAAAAATAAAATGTTGAAAAACTGTAAATAACGTTGAAAAGGGACAAAAAGATGAACAACATATTTAAGCATGCAAACCCCCACCCAAAAAGGCAAAAAATCATAAAAGAAGGAGGTGGAAAACAAGCTACTCAAAGACACACTTATTGCCCAAAATATCAAAAGTAAAAGGGACTGGGATCTATAGGAAATAGGCTACTAAAAATGGTGTAGACAAGCAACAAAAATCAGAGGTGAAAATACTGGAAAAGGATAGGCAAGAAGCTCCAAAGCCTAGGATACACAAGGGGATCTTAAGGGGGGAGGCAACACTAACCTTTAAAGGGAGTAAATTGATTAAAAAACATATCCAAAAGGGTTCTTGAACAAAGGTCAATACCCTAGAAATCAGTGGCTGAAAGAGTTGTATCGTAGACTCCTCAACTCAACAAGTCTCTTCCTAAATGATGGAGGTGTACTCTAAACCCTAGGGGGGATTTTTCCTTCCTCAATTAGAAATTAATAAGAGAATCTAGGCATAGGGATGACTCTGGAAATAATGAAAACCCTCCCTTGCACACACACAACATAGTAAAAAAATATGGAAAATTCTAATTTTTTTAAATGAAAGAATGCAAAAATTGACCTAAAAAGTGCATTTGGATGTAGAAAAAGGCCTGAAAAATGCATTGGGATGCAAAAAATAGGCCAAAAAGAGTGTTTTGTTCCTGCAACTCATGCTCAGTAGATCTCACCCAAATTGTGTCATCTCCTACTCGGGTGGTACCTGTGACCTACGAAAATATGTGAAACCCCAACAAAAATATAAAATTTTCCAAAAAACAAAGGACATCTAAAAATAAAAATGACAATGCTAAAAATAGTTGGAAAAACAATGAAGAGTGTCGAAATAGTAGTCCCCAAGGTTCTAAATTACTACACCAATAGAGTTTCCATTTTTTGATGACTATGTAGCTAAAACACAGTGGAGTCACCATTTATTAGTATGAAAAATCTTAGCAAGTGTACCAAAAATACTTCACTTCAGTCAACAGTGACAACTATCCCTAACAACAAAATATGGTTTCTTCTATGCTTTGGATCTGTAATAAAAGCAAGAAAATATCTATTGTAGGCCCAAAACATATACCAGCAGTAAAGAAAAGTGTAATAATATAATAGAAGACTTTAAATGAATTATAATTTTATTAAAAAAACTAGTGAGGAATATTTACAACATGGGGTTACAGATCCCCCTTCATGGGATGGGTCTTTTTGATGTCCTTGTGCTTCAGCGATCTTGTTCTCTCTCAAAGATACAAAAAGCCCAAAAGCAATATGGAACTCAAGTGGGATCTCAAATGTTTTGAGATGATAATGGTGATGATAATAATGATCATGGTGAAGAATGAATAGAAAACCCTCTTATTTATAATGAAGCATTGAGCTAAATTAGGAATTGGAAAATAATAAAAATTATTGACCAAATCAAAATCTAGTTGTTAGGAATACTTTATTACATTGTTTGGAGAGGGAAAATATATTCAAAATGATCAAATCTCTTTATTTAGGAAATGCTTAAAGTAAGTAATAAATAAAATGATTTATTAATTAATTTGTGAGAATTAATAAAAGTGTGAATTTGAAATAATTATTAAATAATGGTTTAACAATTATTCTAAAAATAAGAATAAGGAATAATAAATAAATAGTGACTTATTTAATCATTCCAAGGTGATTTAGTCAAATGTGATAAGGAATAAATATCAAATAATGATTTAACAATTATTCCTAGAGAATATTAAATAAATGTTGATTTATTTAAATATTCTTATGGGGTTTTTTAATTTTAATTAGAAATAATTTAGTAAAAATGGTTTACTAAATTATTTCCTATGGTGAAAGTGAAATTACTATGGTAAAACTAATCTTACATGGTGTATTTCGATCCGCCTAGTAAGAAATGGCTAGGTGATCTTTTTTTAGGGAATAACAAACTTGAGAATAAGTCGAAGAAGGAAGATGTCAACTATCTTTACTATTGAAGAAGGAATCTTATGAGTGAGGTTCTTTAGGAAGTTGGTTTTTCCTTTAGAATAGCTTGTGTTGTCATCTTGGTTTTGTAAACGCATAACATCATACATAGAAGCATGAGATAATAGCATATTTAGAAGTATACTTGAGTGAGTTACTTTGTAGGAATCATCTAGTTTTCAAGATTGAGATGATTGGAACATTTTGCATATTAGTGTTCATCCAATCATTCTAACATAATGTTAGAGGTAGTCATTTTGCTAAGATAGGATCATTATGAGCCTAGAAGAGCCGTCATTTTTAAGGTTCTTTGAAAAATCATTTTGACAAGGATTGGTATCCATACCATATAGTATGGAAACAATACTTGTAGGGGATGAAGGAATGAAATTGGTCAAGTTGTAGGCTCATTATACGAGATATAGCTAGATGATGGAATAAGAGCATGTGAATGCATATTGAAAGTAAATCTTGGATAAGACTCATCTGTATAGAATCTTAGAATATTATTTATATGATTATGTGATATAA
Organism: Pinus taeda; assembly: GCA_000404065.3. Lineage (NCBI taxonomy): Eukaryota > Viridiplantae > Streptophyta > Pinopsida > Pinales > Pinaceae > Pinus > Pinus taeda. Next base: position 227,943 of record APFE030375488.1, on the reverse strand, counting down.
AAAGGAGGAAGTTGACTAACTCAAGAATGGATAAAGAATTAGGACTTTCTCTAGATTATGTAAAATAATAATCAGCATATAGTATAGTCTCTGGAATAATATTAAAACTTGGTAATCAAATTCAATCCTTGGGCACTCTAATGCATGAAGGAATATTCATGTGGAGATTAACCATGAAGATGTTGATGCCTTGATGAGAAGTCATCACGATGAGGTAAGTCTAATAATTTTGTTATTTCTTATCTAATTAAATTTTTGTTATGCTAGCCCCAAGGGTTAGCTCAGTTGGTCGAGTTCATGTTTCTAAGTACCTCACTAATAGGGAGGTCATGAGGTCAAATATCCTTGATACCCTTGGGGTTAGGCCTTGCTTGTTTAGCCTATGGTTATATCCCTTCAGGTTGATCTACCTAGATTTTTCGATGGATATAATGGCCACCCAGAGTCTATGAACCACATTAAAAAACAAAACAAAACAAAACAAAACAAAAAACTTTTTGTTATGCTACCTACAAGGATATTGCAGGAATACATGATGAAAGTTGAGGCAATTTCAGCTATATGGATTAAATATGTGGTTTTGGAAATCAATAGGTCAAGATGATTTCATCTTGGAATTGAAAGGTAGTAATGTGAGAAGATAACTTGAAGGTCAAGTTTGTACAATTTCATGGAGATCATTTTCATGAGGAATCTGTGATCATATTGAAGATTGGAAAGGCTCATTATAATGCCTTTATTATAGATGACAAGATGAAATTGATGTGCAATATTGGTAACCTAGATCCTACCAGTAGATTGAATAAAGAATATGACACCATGATACCTTAGAAGGAAGGAAGCTCGATATATTGAGATATGAAGGAAAGAGGTAGCCATGCAGTTGTAAACAATAGGTAGTTGATACTCTTATGGAGATAAGGTATAAATATTTTGGCGTTGACTTTCCATATAGAAAGGAAGTCTAGAATCTTCTCTAGGTTTGAGAGGGAGTATTAACCACATTGGATACCGCTAACATATAGGTAATATCCCCGATATGAGGTCCCAAATAGACCTCACGCCATTTGGTGTAGGAGTCCCATTAGGAATAGTGTCGTTTACTTAAAGATATGCCTTAGCTTTAGCTATTATAATGAGAGAGAAGTGCACATGTGATTTTGAATGAGCAAGTGCGTGTGCCTTATGACTATCAGATTGTATATGTAACAAGGTTCTTATAATGTAGAGGGGAAATAAAGTGAACCTATAAGAAAGAAGTAATAGTACTACCCTAATAGAGACACACATGAATGAGGAAGGTTCATCTACCATGAAGAATAATAGTTCACTTACAAGAAATAATTGTTATATCTCCAGCTAACCCCATGAACCAGTGGAGTGTTGCATCCTTGAGGGTAGAGGAAAAAAGTTTCAACTTTTTCTCGTCTTTTTCATAGTCATAGATTCGACAAAGGACAACAAACTCAAACAAGAAGGTATCAGGGTATTCAACGGTCAATCCATGGAAGTGAGGTAAGGCTGAGGGACTTATGTTTTTCATTTTTGTGTCCCCATTGGTCTCTCAGATGGGAAAGGTGCCTTCTATTCTCTCCTCATTTCCTATACCGTTTCTGTGTTCGGCTATGGTCTCTAGAGGAATGTTTCCTTGCTCTTCTTTTGCTATAGGATCTTCGTATATCTCTATAGGTTCAACTATAGGTTCTTCTGGATCACTGCCACTGAAGAAGAGAGAAGGGTGATTCAGTGATGTGGTGGGTGTGTTGGGTAGGAATTTTCCTGAATTGCCTTGGTTCCTACGAGACATGAAAGGAAATATTTTTGCTTGATTTTTGTGTTTTTCTTTGCTTGTACTTTCAACACTGAAATTGATTGAACAACAAATGGTAACTAACTAAAATAAACCTTGCTGAAATGAAAATTGCAGAATTGAAATGAAAGCATGAAATGACTAATCTATGTTGCTGAAATGAAATTGCAGAATTGAAATGTTAATCTACGCTTACAGAATTGAAATGCTAATCTACGCCTGCAGAATTGAAATTTCAGAATTGAAATGCTAATCTACGCTTGCTGAGATGAAATGTAAGCAGGAAATGTCTAATCTACTCTTGCAAAAATGAAATTGCAGAATGGAAATGAAACTAACTAGCAAAATGTTTTAGTAGAAAATAGAAGAAAAGCAGTAATCACAGATACTCTGACGCTTCCCCAGAAATGGTGCCAAAAAGACGCTGAGCTCCAGTATTGCAACAATGATGCTTCAACTCTTGGGACTTCCTACTTTACTTTTATCAACCTGGTAGTTCGTAACAAACTTGGAAGCGACAGTGCTATATGCACAAGTACTAGCTCTTATTGCAGGCTGTCACTTGATCAGCTGGCACAAATTTGCTAGGAGCTTAAGCCAATTTCTATGAGTTATTAGAAGAAGCTTTTAACTGTAATGGATGAAAGCTAACTCAAAAGAGGCTAGTCTACTTGCAAAAAGAAGATGAAAGCTGAAAGGAAATGCAAACCCTAACAAACCCTAGTTCTACTGACTAACCCTACTTGTGCAAGAAAAGAGATGAAAGCTGCTGAAATGGGCGCCATTGACTCATGAAAAGGTAATATGCATGTGGTTAAGCTACTTTTGAAGGAAAATATGGAAAAATCATCTTTTTGTATTTTTGATTAATTTTATGCACAATTATTATGCATGTGCTTTAACTATTTTTTACTGTGTAGAGGTTTATTGGTGAAAGGAAATGGAGTGGGTGTTTGCAGGAATATGGGAAGGTGAGAAAAGGACCTAGGAGGGTCTCTAGCACCGTTTTGGAGAATTCCACGACAATCAGATCTTGAAAATTTGCTCACATGAACTTCTACAAGGAGTCTGTAGGGGATCTACAGGAAGTTCTACAGGCACAGACTGAAAGTGGCTTTTAGAGGGTTGATGATGGGGTCTAGAATTTGGTAGATGAAGCTGAAGAGTGAATAATATGGTTGGAGTTGTTCAAAGATGAAGGAAGTGATTTTGCACAAAAACGTAGAAATTAGGGCTGTTTGGAAAAGTGTGGCAAATGAGTGAAGAAAACCTTCAAAAAGAGATTGGAACAGGTTGCATGACGAAGGAAGGATAGTTTGGAGCGTCTGACAAGTGCTCGACACACTTCTATTCAAAACTGATCCAAGCAAGACTAAAAAAATAGAGATTTATCTATATTGACCTAATTTTGACCTAGAAACCCAAAAATGTGATGAATAGAAATTTGTAGACAGGAAATCATGCAATAAATATATGGAAACTGAGCAAGAACATATCTAAACATGAAAAAACAACTGATATCAAATTCTCCAACTTAAAATCTAACACTAGCAGTTGCATTGGAAGGAAAAAACAGTGTTTTTGTGGCAGCAAGTGTGCCTTGGTCTCAGTTCATGGTCCCAAGGAGGGAGAAATGAGCTCAAGGTCAGCTTGATAGCCTTTTTGTAGATCTTTTCTGTTACCAAACTGCCAAATCAACATGAAGCATGAACAACTATCTTAATCATCAAATGCAACCTAAGTAACAAAGTAAGATTTTAACATAAATAACAAAAAATATTATGAATGAAAGAAAAACACATCGAAGTACACAAAGGAGGTACTGGGCACTTAGGTGTGGCCCAACCCCAAGAGCTACAACCTCCTATGAAATCTCAGAGCTGGTGCAAAAAGGGATTCATTTTCATTAATAAAAAAATGATAGTTACATCACAAAAATTGTCTTCAAGAAGAATTCGAAAATGTGTTTATACAGGGCTGCACTAAAGTGCGAAAATAAACTATTCATTGGCTAAAATACTAATTCTTGAAGACTTCCTACTTATGAAAATGAGGAATCCCAATAGTCCTCCTTAACTTTAGAAGCTTGGCTGCCCAAAACTGCAGTTAATCAGCCACTTCACTAGACCTGCTCGGCTACCCCTTGAAATCATCTTTGGTGGGTTGTTGAACTCCGAGCTGATGGTGGAGAACTTGAGCAAGGGGTAATTTAGAGCAGGAGACACCCCTCCCATAAATCCTTAGCCTTTTTTCTTCGTATTTGGCTATCAATTTTCTCATAAATACCTGATCTTGGTCCAAAAATGTCAAAAAATCTGCAACAAGCACATATTAGACTTTGTGGTCAAGGGACTATTTCCATTCACTCAATTAACATAAATATATTCAAAATCATGCATAAAACTATGAAGAATGGTAGAATAAATGAGAATAATAGGCAAAATGAGCCCATAAAGTTATCCATTTCTAGGGTTCATCAATGGGCCTTTGTAGGTTTTTGTGAAGAAGGGGTTTTGTATGGGGGTAATCACTTTCCCTAGGCAAATGGTGATTTCACCTTAGGAAAAAGGGATTTTTTAGATGAAATTAATGAATTATGGAGGGGGTGAATTTTGGTGAAGGGGCTTTAGTACTTAGACCCTATAATTTATTGGGCCGAGGGTTCGGTCCCTCCAGAAGTCAAAGAAATGCTCTGAGCCCCTTTGACTTAAGATCTTAGGTACTTTTAACATTGCTTGCAGGAAATTAGTAAAATTAAAGCTAAAATGAATGGGGAAATTAATCACTTGAATTCATGTAATTGCTCAATTATCATCCACACTTTTAGCAACTTGATGATAAAAGTAAATGATATTATTTTATCCAATCAATCACCATAATTCTGAAACCATTCAACTACTTACCCATCTACTTATCCTACCATTTTTTTCTACTCTTTATTAGGGTGTACTTAAGCTGACAAACCCTTATTAAAACGTTTTTCTTTTCTTTTACAATAGAAATATATCTAAGTCTATCCTTATTACATCCAAGGGCTCAGATTAAACTGTTGAGTTCCTTTTATTCACTCTACCAATCTACTTTTCTGTCAATATTAAACTGTTTGGTCAGATTTTATTCTCTATCTCTAAGCATGAAATTCAAAACATGGAATAACTAAGATTACACTGTTTGGTTGCCATGGATTGTGGCATAAATAACAAGTTGCACACAATCATTATTGTACAAAAAGTAAAATAGCAATGGAATTTGGACTTGCACACTTTCATGGTCTTTTTCTTTTTTCTTGGGGTTCATTTTTCATCTTTTTTTACCTTTTTCATTTGTCTTATCCTTTGATTTTTCTTTTAGGACATACCCTGTTTACATTTTTTATTTTTTATTTTTATTTTTTGAATATGGAAAACATTTGCAGAAAGCAAAGGTATGTAGATGTTACAGATTTAACCTCAGCTATTTAAAAATTATGACACCTATTGGTATAGGAACATAATGGTGGCTCCAGTTGGGGATGGCATTTCCTGGTGAAATGTCAAGAACTAGTAGATCAATGGCCTTCTGAATTACTGTGATTTTACTTTGCAACTTTCCCTTTTACTTTGCTGCTTTATTTATACTTATTGATAGTGAAACTTTTAAAGCTTAGGGCCTTGTCTTCAAGCTTCAACTCCAAAATTTACCATCTAATCCATAATAAACTTTATGAAGGATATAATATGTACAAGTAATTAGTGGAATCAGTTTCTGGGATCTATATAATGCTTAAGAATTTGACCATTGACTGGTCCTCCTCCTACTTTTGCACCATCCAATTCTTTGAGAAAATAATCATTATTACCTATCAAAACATAAATAATGTAAGGACCTTTCCATCAGAAGTCAAACTTCCCATGTTTCACTTTATCCTCCCTTCTTGAGTCCCATTTCAAGTCTTTATCTCCCATATAGAAATCTTCTGCCTTGGTTCTTTTCTCTAAATCTTTCTTGATTCTCTCCTGCACAACTTGGGATCTGATGTACACTTCGTCCCTGGTTTGCTACAAGTGAATTGTTTGGTTGATCCTTCTTTGAATATCATTTGGCTCAACTTGTGCTTCTTGGGTAATTTTATCACTAGTGTTCCCAAAGAAGATGGGAAGACAACCTCCATTCCATAGAATAGTTGATAGGGACTGGTATCAATAGATTTCTTTGTGGTCAGCCTATCTTCCCACAAAGCATTTACTAGTTTCTTTGTTCCAAGTTTTCTTGTTATCTTCCAACAGTTTTTAAATGATATTCATTAAGCTCTTATTGGAAGACTCTGCAAGTCCATTTCCCTGGGGATAGTAGGTTGTGGAGTGACCAAGGGTTATGTGATATTTGTTGCATAAATAAATCATTCTCTTTTATTTAAAGGTTGTTGCATTGTCTATGATGATTTTGGTGGGGCAACTGAATCTTGAAAGAATGTTTGCCTCAAGAAAACCTATTATGACAGTATCAGTGGCTTGTCTTGAGGGTATGGCCTCTATCCACTTTCTAAAATAGTTTGTGGCAGTTAAGATCCATCTATGTTGGGCAGAGGAAGATGGGTTTCAACAATGAAGTTGAGACCCCACTGTTGAAATCATATTTCAGTAGATATAGCTTTCAAGGGTAATGGCAGTAGTTTTCTTTTTCCTTCAAAAATTTGACCTTTGTGGCATGAGGATACAAACTTCTTTACGTCAACAAATAGAGTGCGACAGTAAAACCAACGCTTAAGATCTTATCAGCTGCTATCTTCCAATAAAGATTTCCCCCACAGTCACCTTCATGAAACTCTTGCAAAAATTTATCAGATTCTTCCTTTAACAAACAATTTAGAAGGATGCCTTCATGACTTTTCGAAAATAAAGCATTGTCAATTATGTAAAACTTCAAAGATTTCATTTTTAAGAACCTACTTTTAGTCCTGGAAAACTTTGGAGGAGCTTGAAGGTTTTGTAGAATGTTTATAATGTAAGCATACCATGGTGAATCTGTAAAGGCTTGGCTGATCTGTGGAGTTGCCATCTCCTCTTTGTTATCCAGTTCTGCAATGAAGTTTATGTCTAGGGCTTGGTGGTTTGATTTAGCCATGAGCTTGGCTAAACCTTGGCCTTTAATCAATTTTGTAGGTTTAATTTCTAAATCATACTCTAATATTGTAGCTATTCGCTTCCCTATCTTTCCATCAGGTCCATCCTGTGTTAGAATGTCCTTGACTACAACATTGGGAACATAAGCTACTATATGAGAGTACAAGATATAAACTATGAAATATTTAATAGCTTTAACTATAGTAAAAGCTTGCTTTTCCATTATATTATACTTTAAGGATGCATCTCTGAGTGCTTTACTAAAGAAAGCTATTAGTTGTTCAAAACCTTGAGCATTTTTCTGCAATAGGACTGCAGCAATTGTGTGTTTTGAGGCGAAAGAAAAAATGATGAAATCGCTATCAAACATTGGATTGATGAGAAATGGTGTTTGGGTTAACACTAATTTTATATATTCAAATGACTTTTTAGCCTCTAGAGTCCATTTAATAGTCGAATCTTTCTTTAACATGTTGTTTAGTAGTCTAATCAGTTCATCTAGATTATAGATAAATCTTCTCAAAAAGTTTATTTTGCCTAAAAATGCTTGAAGTTCTTTGATGTTCTTGGGGTGTGGTATCTGCAAAATGGCTTCAATTATTTTTGGGTCAATCTTGATGCCATCTTTAGAGATAACGTGTCCTAGTAATTTTCCTTCTTCCAACCCAAACAAAGATTTTTAGGATTTAGAGAAATTCCATATTTCCTACACTTGGTGAAGACCTACCTAAGATGATCTAGGTGTTGCTGATCTGATTTAGAGAATACTGTGACATTATCTATGTAGATTATGAAAAAGTCATGGATTTCCTTAGTAAAGGCTATGTCCATTTCTCTTTGAAAGGTGGCCCCTGCATTTTTTAACCCAAATGGAATTTTCACATACATGAAAGTGCCCCATGGGGTGGTGAATGCAGTCTTTGCCTGACCATCTGGGTGGACTAGGATTTGGTTATAACTAGAGAACCCATCTAGCAGTGAAATTCTAATGGAACCTACTACCCTCTGTAATATGTGATCCATTTTACGGAGAGGATAGTTATCCTTAAGTGAAACTTTCTTCAAATTCCTAAGGTCAATACACAGTCTAATTTCACCAGTTTTCTTTCTTGTAGGTACCAAATTAGAAACCTAGTCTGAGAATCTAATTGGTGCAATAATATTAGCTTCATACATTATATTGATCTCTTTTTTGATGGAAGGAAGTAGAACAGGGTTGGTTCTTATAAGCTTCTTTCTAAAAGACTTTTGGTTTTATTTTAATGGAATGGTGTGTTGTATTATGCTGGTATCATAGGACTTCAAGTCCTCATAATTCCAGGCAAAAACATCATGGAATTCCTTTAGCAGTTCCATATATCTCACTTTTTCATTGGGAGGTAATGATTTTGAAAGTTTTATCAGTTTGGGATCTTCTTCAGAGCCTATATTACATTCCTCAATGTCTGATTTTAAGGGTTCCATTTTAGGCTTTTTCGGAATATTGTTTGAATCAAATAAGTCCTCCAAAGGAGGTAATCCTTTGGGTAAAAAAACTATCTTTAAGGTTAATGACTTCAGATTCTTCATCAATGGCTTCATCAATTTCCATTTGTTTTAGATTTCAAATATCTGATTTTGTAAACTTTGTGGGATGAAATCTATCTATCTGATCATCTTCTACTTTGTTAATTTCTACTTCGTCAGTGTAATCAAAATCTAATGCTATGTCTGTGTCTATGTTTCTATTTACAAATTCCTCATCTAAAGTTAAAAAATTATTAATTTGTTGATCATTCTCGAATACTTGCCAGTTCTTTAAGTTGTTAGGAATAGCAGGTCTATGCCTAACCTCATCAGTGTACTGATGGTTGTGTTGAAAGGCAACTTACAAGTACTAGCAAACATGGCTAAGATGTGAGCTTGCATGATGTGTTTTCTGGGGATAACAACAAGATTGGTTTCTAAAAAAGTATTTAGTATGTCTACAACTGTCCCTCTATAAAATCCTAACCTAGGATCCCTAGTCATATAAACAACATTAAGTTGTTTGATTACCAACTCAAAATCACCCATAATAGAGACTCTTATGGCTCCTAATCTTTTGACCAGTTTCAGACCTAACAGAAGGGCTTCATATTCAACCATTTTGTTTGTACATTTAAAGTTCAATCTATAGGCGTGACCCTCTGCATGATTGTTTTCTAAGTTGTAAATCCATACACTTGCTCCTGCACCTAGTTTGTTGACTGACCCATCAAATTCAAGATGCCAAAGAATTTCATGTTCATAATTCTTACTATCTGGGGATACAAAATATTCTTTGACTAAGGTATCTAAGTCATATTTGTTATCTGAAATCTCATGAATTTTAACATTTTGACTTTATTTTAGTACTGCAATTTCTTTTGGTTATGTTATTATGTTGTTTGAAGTGTCTTCTTAATTAGATTCAACATTGTGAAGTATGAAAGAATCAATATCAGAATGTACTGAATATATAGGAAAGTTTTGAAGCCTCTCCTAGGTATTCACTACATACTTCATCAAAGTCTCTCTATACTACTTCTTAGGATGTCCAAAGACTGATACAGTAGCATGTGACATGTCAAGTTGCAGAGATCCCTGGAGTTTGGCACCCCAACATCAGGGTGGTATCCCTCCTTCCACTAGCTTTCCATTAACATCAGGTCCGAAAATTAACTCAGGTTGATCATTAAACAGGTTCATAGAGTCTTCATTCTCACAAAAGTTTAAAGATTTACTTATTTGAGATCTGTAAGTTTCATGTTTAACCAATTCCGTCAGAGGCACTGAGATTTTGAGTTTGGCCACCTCTACTCCTAAGTTGAAAGGCAGAGGGGACTTGTCTGTTTGAACATTTGAAATTTTAACACCAAGGTTCTAAGTAGTCTGTTCTTCTTTTTCATTGCTTGGAGTGTTCTTAATTGGATTTTCTAATATGATTTCTGGTGGTTGTTCCATTGTTCCCTTGAGGGGGACTAAAGTGGAAGGTTTCTCATTAGAAGGTTGGTCATCAATTACATCTTCAATGGTGGGACTAGGAGGGTTTTGATGCAGTCTAGAAAGGATTTGTAGGGTTTTTGTAACTTGATGATTCTGATTTGTAGCTTTTACTTTCTTAGGCTGATTAGGTACTGCTTTTTTATTTTGGTTTGGAACATCAATGTTCTTTTTGCTTCTCAAATTATATTGTTTATGCACTTCGAAAATAACATAGTCACACCCTTGCTTGTAGTTGAAAGATTCTCTAGTTTAGGTCTGTAACTATTCAAACTTGTATAATTCTTGATCATCCTGAGTAAGAAAGACAGTCTCTTCGTCATCTAATCCCATTAGGTTGATTTGGTTGTCTATCTCAGGGTATTCTTAGTGGGAATTTTCAGCATAATTTTCTTGGAAAGGTGGTCTAATGTTCTGATCAGGCCCATTTTTACCAGTGTTTTGGTTCTAGTTCTTCCTAAAGTTTGGATTCCTTACTGAATTTGCCTATTGGTTATCCTAGTGAGGTTTCCTTTCAATTACTTTTATTCTATCCATCAAACTTTCCATTCCTTTAGCTAAAGCATCCATTTTTTTATCAAAGGGTGAAGTTTCATCTTTCAAGGGTATTCTTCTCTCATTTCTAACCCTAGCCCTTTTGGATAGAAGATTAACTTCTACACTAACTGCTACACTTTTCATATCTTCAAGTGTAGGGGGATTCCTTTCTCTAAATTGAAAAGCCATATCTGTGTCAAATTTGTCTAGAAACTTAATCAGGGCTAAGCCAAGTGGAGGCCTAAGGTCAAGTGGGATTGCAATATAAACATTGTTAAACCTAGTATAGTAGTCTTGAACAGTTTCGTTTGGTCCCCATTTAAGGTTTTCATATTCAGAAAGAATTTGAAGGGGGTTCTTTTTCTTCTCCCACCTATTTAAAAATTATTGGTAAAGAACTTCTAAACTATCTATACTCTGACGAGGCAAAGATCTAAACCATGTTTTTACTTCTCCAGCTAGAGTTTGGACAAAGATTCTCATTTGGACATCTCATATTTCAATCTCATGCAGTTCAAAATAATCTATCATTTTCTTAGTGTGTTGTTGTGTTGTGTAAGTTCCAGTGCCATCAAATAAGGTAATTTTACTCTGATAATTTGCTAGCAAGACACCTTGAGGAGAAGATATCACAAGGGGAGCATATCTGAGTGCCATAGCTCTAAGCTGGATAGGATTGAGAAAAGGAGTTCAAGTATCAGGAGGATTTGGGACAACAAGGGGAGTTGGGGTAACAGGGGTAATGGGTATTTGAGGGGTAGTAATGGGTTGATGGGGGAGTGAAGGTATGAATGGATATGAAGGATGATCTTCAGAGGTGTGGGGAAACGATGGTGAGCTAAAAGATGTTGAAGTTGTTTCAAAAAGTTTAGGGATTCTGTTAGTGGTAAGGGATGACTGAGGGGAGTTCAGAAGGTACTGATCAATTAACAAGTTGGCTCATTGGACTTCAAGTTTTCTTGTGAATTCTGGATCTAGGACTGTGTCCACAAGTTCACTCTCAGCCTTGGTTCTAAACAAAGAAAGGTCAAAGTACTCGTCAAAAGGGATGTATTCAATGAATAACCACTCAATAGGGAAGGAATTGGATCTAAAAATAGGTCTAGGGATTACTAAACTTTCTTTTCTTCTGATTATTCTCGGAATAAGGTTGGATTGTCAAATACAGTGGGAGGATTTGGATCAGGGTTGGCCCTAGTATAATGAGTTCTCCCTGAAGCCAGATTTTGAGATTTTTCTAATTATTTTGCTTTTTTATGAATTTTTGAAATAACTTCTAATAACCCTTTAAGATGCTTGAAAATAGAGATTTTAATTTCTCAAAGGTTTATTAAAACTGAGGGTTTTGAGTCCCCAATATGGTCGCCACTATGTTATCACTCAGATTTTTTCCTTAGAAGCTATCAAAGAAGGAATAGTTCAAGGTAACAACAAACCTAATATTTTAGGCTCAGGTTCTAGCCAACCTAAGTCTAGACAGGGCTCTCTCTTTATGATTTAACTTTGTTGGGATAATATTTCAATCTAGTTGTTAGTGTTCATGATTGTTTTGTTTTGATTGGATGGTGGAATTAAGAAGACAAACGGGTAGAGAAAGTATTTAGGCCATTGGGCTATGGAGTCAATCAATAAAGGCTTAACTAGATTTGATCTATCACTAAGATAAGAGTGCACAGGGAAGGCTAGCATAGTAAAAGTAAATCTGCAAGTTTAAATGAATGAAGTAGTCCTAGCCCGGGCAAAGGGCAATGAGGAATCCTTAACCAGGATCAAGATGAGGAAAAGAAGGATGATCAGTAGCAAATTCCAATTAATAATCCTTTACTATGGACCAAAGGGGGGGTAAACTACAGAAGTAAGGGAGAAATTAAGAATTCCATGACCAAGGCAGTTTAGTAGAAAGCATAAATAAAACAAATAGTTAAAATAGAGAGCACTTAAGCTAATTCTGATGATATCTTTCCTTGTTTGCTTTACAGATTTTGTAAGAAAGACATATGGATATTTATAACATGAAGAGAAGACAACATTTAAACATGAAGAGATAATACTTATTTGTTCCAACTCTTCACAAGAATCCAGTGAAATGTCCTTAGCTTTATTTCATTTCCAGCAAAACCAGTCCAGTCTTGAGTACAATAGCTCCTTGGCTCCAAAATAAAATGTCTACAGAAATGTATTTTAATCCACCCTAATTGCTTCAATTTGTGAATTATTTATACAAAAATTGATACAAAATATCTCATAACCATATGAGAATTATTCTAGGAAACATAAAATATCTTCAACACAAAGATAGAGACAGATGGAGAACTATTTTCTTGCTATCCCTTTTATTGTGATTGTGCTAGATGTTGTAACTCAGATTTGGCTCTTTCAGATGCTTTTTGGTTATGTGCTAGAATCACTTTTTATCTTCTACCTACTAATACTCTTTACGTGTTTTACTTTGACCCTGTATTATCTGTTTTACCTGGCAGTTATGTTTTACCATATACATTTACTGCAGTAAATTTATAGTAAATTTGTTAGTTGTGTCCACCATTCACTGTCAGGTAATTTCATCGTTATCATTTTCCTATAAATTTCATAAGCTTCTATATACTTGGAAAAATTTGGTTTGCTTTTGAACAAGTGCTTCACCTCATGCTCTATGTAAAATAGATTTTTAAGACTATCATATAGTACTTTGCCAGTGGGTAGAGCTTTTACTCCTAAAGTACTAGCTTGGTTGCTGGCTAATTTGTTTAGTTTTTCAATGTAATCACTCTGAGTCATTAGCTTGTCATTTATTACCATAGGACTGGGGAGTCCTCTTTCTCTTAAGATGCCATACTTTAGCATAAAACTGTCAATGTCTATTTGGATACTCTGACATCTTTTCTCCAGATTGAGCATCATGTTCCTTTTTGTGAGAACCTTTTTTATTTCTATGATTGTTGTTGTTCTGTCTTATATTTCTAGTTCATCTAGCTAGTACCTGTTTTTGCTGTTCAAAAATGTGATTAATTGATTGGCTTCTTCCAGTTTATCTCCCAATTCTTCTATTGTCTTATGGATTGCTTCTGTGGCCATTTTGACTAATTCAGTCTATTTAAAAATAACCTAGAGAGAAGGCCAAACATCATCGATGGAATCAATGATGTTGGTCCAAAGAACCTCTTTCATGTCTCCCTGTGGCTCTTGCAATGTCAAGTCCTTTTCAAGGACTTTTATTCTTTCTACCTTCCTTTGGTTCTTTTGAGCTTCTTCTTTCTGCTGTATTTGTACAAGTTTACAATTGGTTTCTAAACTTGACGCTTGTTCTCTAAGTTTCTTACGCTCATTGGTCTCGATACCCATTTCTTCCATGGCTTTGATCAATTTTGCAGTCTTTTCTATTGGTGTCTCTGTGGTTGTTGATGTACCTGTAACTGGAAAAGCAATAGCTGGTGGAATTGTTGGTGCTAATGCAGCAGCCAACGTGGAGGGTACTGCTATGGAGATTGTTGGAATTACAGTCTGAGGAGTGGTGGCCAGCTCACTCTGCTTGGACTGTATCAAATTATCCATCTCCTTCTCAGTCTCTTTGAGTTGTTCATTAAGCTTTAGGACCAATTCCATAAGCTCTTCCTCCTTCATTTCAATTACTACAGCTGTCTGAGGATGATGAAGAGAAGGAATATGAAGCTGCTTTTTCAGGGCAGTTGTGTCATCATTTTTCTTCTTGATAAGCTTTTCTGTTGCTTTCACATCCTTTGGATCATGTCCCAGTTCTATGACCAGGTCCTCTAAGGAATTTATTATGGTGTCCTTGGCCTATGAAGAGGCCTTCTGCAACTGGAATTGTGCTGACATGTTATTCAGTGAATTCTGAAGTTCGTGGGCTGCTATTGCCTTGCTGGTCAAAGTGGAGTTGACCATTTCACTAGTTGGCTTATGTAACTCAATTTGGTCAATAAGATGGATATCCTTTGCCAATACTTCAAAATCCATTTTTAAGTAATCTACCATTGATTTGGGTTGTTGTATGGTCGGTTTCAAAATACTCATCTACATTTTCCCTTTGTTTATGTCAAAGGCTAACATTAGCCTTGTTTGGTTTGTTGGAGCCATTTTCAGTTAATGTGAATAACTTTTCACCTTTAGCCTTTCATTCCTTGCTTTGATTTCCTTGTATTTCTCTTTCATATCTAGGCTATGGCCAGTAGGAGCCCTGAAGGAGGATACTTCCACACTTTGTTGTCTTTCCAACATTTGAGCCTGTGAGGTGGAAGGTTCTTGTATGCCTCTTGAAGGTGTGGTATGCATGCTTTCTGTTCTCTCTGTACCTCTAGTTCCTGTTGTCTCCTTAGTATATTCCTGCTCTGAAAATTGATTCAACCTTTGCCTCTTAGCATACGTTTGGGCAACAGGTCTGCTGGAAGGAATGGCCTCCTCTCTATCCCTTTTGAGGTTCCTCTCCTCATTTAGAGGAGTCTACAAAATAGGGGATTGCTTATGATTTGTTATGGCTGAGCAAGCTCGTCTGAAATCTCAGGCTGTTCAGATTCCTCTAGTTGTTCTGAAGGTTCTGCTTGCTCTGATGGCCTTGGTTCTACTGTCTATTCACTGTGTCCCTGACACTACCTCTGAAATTGAGACTCTCCTGGCACCTGTACAAATGAATCATCATCAACTCTTCTTTCTAGATCTATCAATACATTATCAACAACAACCTTTGTTTTATCACGATCTATCAAAGTGTTTTCCACCCATTCAGATTGATTAACATGTTTTTCAATTTCAGGGATTCAATGGTGGATGTAACGAGATAATTTATTCTTTTGTCCCCTATTACAAATGAAGTCTAAAGGGTCATAGTTCCATATAAAAGTCTGTTTCAGTTTCAATCTTTGGAGGATCTCATCTGCTTCCTTTCCTGCTTCCCTAATGTTACAAATAAACGGGCCAAGCTGATCTTTTATTCTAAGTTGGGCTTTCTTCTTGGCTTTCACAAAATGCACCTCATCTCAATTGATCATTTGCCTGTAGTAATCTAGAGGAAGCAATCTCATGGGGAGGTACCTGAGCAGTTTGTAGGGAGCCAACTCACATCCATAGATTTTGATTTTAGTGTGGTTTTTTTACAAGTACCAATCCCCCACTTTATATTTCTTAGACAACTGTAGGACCCTCTTGATGTATGCACAAGTTCTGGGGGGAGGGTTTCCTAGCAGCATAGTTGTCACAAGGTACACAAAGAGATCTATGAAGTCGGTATAGGAATATTGGGAGTCAAATTGATGGATTAATGAAGTTCAAAAGATCACTGATCTGGGGTTGCCTTTGGTATCAAGCTTTTGGAGGGCAATTGGAAATCTATCAGCTTGATAATACAAGAATAAATTATATAGAACTGAGGAATATTTAAACACTCTTTCATTTTCTAGTCTCATGAATTGATCATGCATTTTTTCAGCAATAAACTTAGCATAGTCAAACATGATGGCTGGTGGTTGGCTAGAAGAGTAGATGGACATAAAGGATATTATGATTTCATCAACAAATTCACTTGTGGTGTAGCCTAACACATTGGATATCATGTCTATGATGTCTCGGCCAAGGTTGGACAAAATAGTCCACAGGTAAGGGGGAGAGTCCTTTGGGGTGTACTATTATTCAATGATAAAGGTTTGGAATAACTAAGCAAGTTTGATTAAGGTGAGTGTAGGGTATCTTTTCAACATATCTCCAATAGAAAGAGGAGTCACACTTTGGCTTGGTTGTAATTGTAGAATTTTGTTAATAGATTCAGTAGTGATGGTAAACAGAACATACTAGTCAGGGGTTCTCACTACCCCTTGGATGGGATCATAGTTCATGTGGCAGTAATGTAAAATCTCTGGGAAGATATGAACTCTAGGGAACTAGTACTTGGGTAAACCTGATTCCCAAAGTCCAATGTGGTTTGCATGGTTCAGGTACTAGTCTTTGTACCTGTAAAATAGTTTCAAAGGGGATTTTGAGACAGAGGTATCTTTAATCTAGAAATCTTTGTTTGCAAGTGGGAGATGATCTAAATCCTTATGTGGAGTCATAATGGGCATGATATTCAGTGCAATTGGGGTGTCCATCCTTGGTTCTTGTGGATTCAAGGACGGGGTCAAAGGGTTTCAATGAAAATGGGAAGAATTGGTCTATTTCAGGGTGTTTGAGAGTCACCAAGCAACTTATCTCACTAAATTACTTAGTATTTAAAGCAATTTAGTTCAGGTTTGGCAAGAAAATAGGGTTTTTGGTGAAATTGGGTAAATACCTGATTTCAGTTGTTGAACGGAGTAATGGTGACTGTGCACTATTTGCAGGAAGTGCACGCAGTTGAAAGGTGGTCGAGAATTTTAGCAGGTTCAGTGAGTTGATGGTTTGTAGCAGGTTCACAGTTTGAATGTACTCTATGCTTTGCATGGAAGTTAGAATGTTTTTTTCCATGATAAAACGAAAAAACTATGAGTTTTTTGGTTTTATGTGTAAAGTCAATGCCTTTGGCAGGTACATGGGGAAAAGGACAATTGGTGCCAATGGGGAATGTAACATTTTGGCATGTAGCGGACGTGGTAAGTAGAATCCATCACACCACTTTTAGGGATAAGTGGTTTTGGGGGGAGGCTGCCCGATGCTATTCACCGAGCGCCACGTAGCAGTGAGGTGAATAGTGAAACCACTCGCATCAAGGAGGTAAAGGTTGGCCTTTGGAGGCCGCCTGATATGAGTGTAGACCATTGGATCTGAAGGGGTCAGATCGCACGGTGATTGGGGGATGATTTGGTCAAAGGTTTAATGGAGGCATCCTACAAGGTTTTAATGAGCAGAAGGGTTGATTAACTGTGGATTAGGGAGTCTTAATGACGTCAGGGGTGATTTGATTGGCGGGGTAGATTATTAATTAATCACTGATTGATTAATTAATATCTTTGACTTCGCGGGGGGTCAAGATTATTAATTAGTCGTTGATCGACTTAATTAATCCCTTTATTCTTTTCACTTAATAAGGTTTATGTTTCAAACCTTGGGGGTGGGATATTTGTCATATGGGATTTAATAAAATAAACGGGGAAGGGTTTATTTTTGGGAGTTAATAAATAAAATTAAAATTAAAAGTTAGTATGAAATGAAAGCAGAAAAGTGGATTTCGCGCTGAGTATAATGTGTTTGAAATTTATTTACATATTCGCATAGAACATTATAACTTAGGTTAAACATGCCTTTGTGGGTTTTTGTGAAAGAGGGGTTTTGTATGGGGTAATCACTTTCCCTAGGAAAATGGTGATTTCACCTTAGGAAAAGGGATTTTTAGATGAAATTAATGAATTATGGAGGGGGTGAATGTTGGTGAAGGGGCTTTAGTACTTAGACCCTATAAGTTATTGGGTCGAGAGTTTGGTCCCTCTAGAAGTCAGAGAAATGCTCTGAGCCCCTTTAACTTAAGGCTTTAGGTAGTTTTAGGATTTCTTGTGGGAAATTAGTAAAATTAAAGTTAAAATGAATGGGGAAATTAATCGCTTGACTTCATGTAATTTCTCAATTATCATCCACACTTTTAGAAACTTAATGATAAAAGTAAATGATATGATTTTATCCAATCAATCACCATAATTTTGCAACCATTCAACTATTTAGCCATCTACTCATCCTATCATTTTTTCTACTCTTTATTAGGGTGCACTTAAGCTGGAAAACCCTTATCAAAACATTTTTATTTTTTTTACAATAGAAATCTATCTAAGTCTATCCTTATTACACCCAATGGCTCAGATTAAACTATTCAGCTCCCTTTATTCACTCTACCTATCTACTTATCTACCAAGATTAAACAATTTGGTCAGATTTTATTCTCTATCTCTAAGCATGAAATTCAAAACATGGAATGACCAAGATTAAACTATTTGGTTACCATGGATTGTGGCATAAATAAAAAGTTGCACACAATCATTATTGTACAAAAAGTAAAATAGCAATGGCATTTGGACTTGCAAACTGTCATGGTCTTTTTCTTTTTTGTTAAGGTTCATTTTTAATCTTTTTTGACCTTTTTCATTTTTCTTATTGTTTGATTTTTGTTTTAGGACATACCCTCTTTACATTTTTTATTTTATTTAATATAGAAAATATATGCAGAAAGCTAAAATTTATGTACATATTGCAGATTTAACCTCAGCTATTCAAAAATTATGACACCTATTGGTATAGGAACATAACAGGTTTCATCGTATTTGGTAATGTGTTATCATGTTCATTAATAAAGGGAATTTTTAAATTGTGAAAAATAATAATTCAATATATTATATTTATTGTGATTTGGAGCTAGGTTGGGGTTGGGTGGCCGGGTGTATGGGGTTAAAAAGGGTAGTTAGTAAAAATTATTTATATCTCATAAAATTAGGTGGATTTTTTTGAAATTTTTTTTGAGATAGAGGTTTAACAAAATGATGTCAATATTTATTTATTACTAGTTAGTAAAATCAAGGGTATTCTTTAATATCCCATTAATATATTTTCTATGTCAGAGGTTCACTTAGTGAAGGTCCCATTGAAGGGCTACATCAATTTTTCATCTTGCATAGACCTTTCTCTAGTATTTCAACACCCCCTAGTTAAGTTCACTTAGTGAAATTCCCATGGAAGGGCTACACCAATTTCTCATCTTGGATAGACCTTTCTCTAGTATTTCAACACCCCCTACATAGGAAAATTATGGCCACAAAAAGTTAGGCATATATGCACTCCTACCACACAAAAATGAGACAATAAACATTGTTTCAACATATCAAAAGCATAATTAAGTGTTTTATTCAAATGAACTAATGTCATACATGTAATATTGAATTACGATTTCTGATAAAAACAATGTATTGGCACAATAATAATAACATGTTGAGAGAAGTGTTGCTAGTAGTGGTTGACAAGAAAATAAAGTGTTGCTAGTAGTTGGAAAATAGATTAATTTCCAACTTAAAGGAAAGGACTTGCATAAATTTTGGTGGGTAGTAACCACTTGTAATTCTTCATATTTACATTTTTACTCTTACTTATTGATGTGTTGTGGACACATAAATGATTGTAGGTAGCAACTCTTGGTAAATATATTTATTTATATATTATTTCTATCAAATTTTAATGCAAATACTTGCTTGAATTATGATGGGTAGTAATTGCTAGTAGATATGGTATTTAGTAGAATGAAATATTTTGAAGTATTTTAATCTGGGGTGGTTTTATTGCATAACTTAACAATAAAAAATAAAAATGAACAATTTTAGTGATATCATCTAGAAAGCAAGTATCTACATGACATTGTGTTCTGCAAAGGATACAATAAAACTTTCAAGTGATGCTCCAATCATATGTTTCAAATTTTTTTTTAGAATTTTTAAAACTGAATATTGTTAGAGATAATGGAGAATATCTTAGAATAGTGACTTGGTTCACAAGACCTCAAGATAGGAATTAGTTTCTATCTTTTAGGTTATGGTTTTAACTTCCCTAAATATATGATTACTATATATTGTGTAATGTACATGAGAAATGTAGAGCGTTCTGTAGAGCCAGACTCTCCTCGTTCAGACTCTCTTTTGTAGAGCTGACCAATGGGTTTTATTTCTTTCAATACAACATTGTCATTTTTATCATGGTATTAGAGCGTCAAGACTGAGGAACCTGAACGTTGATAGGAGGGTGCGACTAAACCAAAATCACCGCAAGTTTCAAGAGAATAAATGCGACGATTATGAAATCATTCTTAACATCATCGTCTCAGATATTGGGTGTATAGTTGTGACGATGTCGCAGATAAGTGGTGTACACTTGCGACAACGTCTTAGATAAGTGATGTACATCTGTGACGATCATGTAAACAACAAAAAGGCTCTAATAGAAGGCTGCATCCTGAAGAAGGCTACAGAGGCTAAAAACAGAAGGTTTTCTGGAGGCTGTGAAGGAAGCCATAGTGATCTATGGGTGTGCTGCGAGATCAAACAACATTGAAGATCAGTGATCTGTCTTTGTCAGAGATCTGGGGTAAATCTAACATCCTCTTTTAGCTGTCGATTTTTTTTTTTTTGTCTAAATCGCCAAGATGAATAATAATAAGTTTGACGAATGCTTGAATGAGCATAAAAAGCTCGATGGTTCCAATTATGCAAATTGGAAATTCAAGATGCAAACTTTTTTAGAAGTGCAGAGTGCTTGGACAATTACAAAAGGGGATAAGCTGAAGCCAACAACTAGATCCACAATAGTCCCAGATTAGGAGAAGCATGCTGCATGAGGCTAAAGCAAGGATGCTGCTGAAGATGTTAGTGAAAGACATCATCATACCACACATCAGAGAGTGTAAGATAGCTAACAAGATCTGGGGAATTCTGAAGGATTTGTATGAGATCAGGAATTCAAATCGTCTTCTGTTCCTGAAGACCAAGATCCTATCCCTGAAGATGGAGGAGAATGAAACAATTTCTTCATTCATAGCGAGGATCAAGGATCTAAAGAACAAATTGTGAGACATTGGCGAAGCGGTTGCAGATATAGATCTTGTAACCATTATAATGAATGGTGTGACAGATGACTATCAAACATTCATCATTGGGATAAATGCAAGAGATAAGATCCCATAATTTGAAGAGCTGATAGGAATACTGATGCGAGAGGAAGAAAGAAGATCGACTCTGAAGCCCTATAGTGTTGATCTTGCATTGATGGCGAAGAAGAACTTCTTCAAAGGGAAAGGAAATCCACAATAGAAAAACAGAGGACATTCACAAAAAAGACCAAATCAGACCCAATGTATGCATCTGAATAGAAACAAATCTGAAATTAAATGTTTTTATTGCAGAAAACTTGGTCATATTGCTAGAGAGTGTAGAAAGAAGAAATATCATGAAGAACAACAGAAGTAGAAACGACATGTAGGTCATCTCGTGAATGAAAATCATGTGCAGAATTTCAGATTGTTTATGACAGATTTTGATGAGAATGTTGATGCAGACATTTGGTATGTAGATTCGGGAGCATCAACATATATGATAGGGAACAAGCATTGGTTCAAAGATTTTAAAAAAATCAACAAAGGAGCACAAATTTACCTAGGTGATGATAGAAGTCATAAGATCAAAGGGTGTGGGAAAATTTCTGTCATTCTACCTAATGGTAATGTAAAAAAAATCATAATGTCATGTATGTGCCCGGTGTAACAAAGAACTTGATTTATATATCCATGATCACAAATCAAGATCTTAAAGTTAAAATTTTTAAATCTAACTGTTATATTAAAGATCTGCTAGATGGACTGAAGTCAATTGCTACAGGAATCCGAATAGGAGGTTTGAACAAGTTGGATGTAAGACCTGCATCAGTTTGAGCCTTGAAAGTTGCGAGTTTGACTAAAGAAGAGCTATGGCATCAGAGATTTGGTCACATCAACTACAATGATTTGTTGTTACTACAAAAGAAGGAAATGGTAAGAGATATTCCTTTGCTAAATCAAGTACATAATGATTGTGATGCGTGTACATTAGGAAAAATGCATAGAGAAGAATTCCCTATTCGAGAAGAAAAGAAATAGAGGGATATACTAGAATTAGTGCATACAAACTTGTATGGACCCATGCAAACAAAATCATTAGGAGGTGCACTATATCTTTTACTTTTTATTAATGACTGCACAAAGTTTTCTTGGGTATATTTCTTGAGTAAGAAGACTCACACATTTGAATACTTTAACCAGTTCAAAAACGTGATTGAAAGACAAACAGGGAAATAGATAAAAATTCTTTGGTCTGATGAAGGGGGATAATATAGAAAAGATGAGCTTATCAGGTATTGTAAAGACCATGGAATATTGCAGCAGTTCACAGTACCCCATACTCCACAGCAAAATGGAGTAACTGAAAGAAAGAACAGAACACTAGTGGAATGTGCTAGGAGCATGTTGAAAGGTAAGAATCTTTCAAATGGTTTTTGGGTTGAAGCAGTGAATACTGCAATTTATTTGAAAAATAGGAGTCCTACAAAGAGTCTTTAGTTTAAAACTCCATATGAAGCATTATATGGATTTAAGCCTGTAGTAAAATACTTAAGAGTATTTGGATCTAAAACATTTTCCCATATTCCAAAGGAATATAGAAGAAAAGTAGATTCGAAAGCCGTCAGATGTACTTTTATAGGGTATTGTTCACAATGTAAAGCTTATAGATTATTTAATCCCTCTACTGACAAGATTTTCGTTAGTAGAGATGTCATATTCTATGACCAGGATGATGAAGAATCTGATAAGCACAATGAGGAATGGGATATTTCGTGCTTGGTGGAAATAGAAGCAGAAAACAATCAGGATCAACGATAGACAAAAGTAGAATATGAACAACAACAACAATAGCCACAACAACAACAACAGCAACAACAACAATAGGAAGAAAATAATGATCAAACAAGGTTTGAAGCTACTCTAGCTCTCAAGAGATCGGGTAGGAAAGCGCAATTGCCTGCAAAATATAGGGAAAATGCTTTTATAACTAGTACGATGAATGTGGTTGAACCTTCTAGTTATAAAGAAGTAAATGAATGTAGAGAATGGAAAACAACCATGGAACAGGAATATGAATCAATAATCAGGAACAACACTTGGGAACTAGTTGAACTTCCTAAAGGAAAACAAACCATAGGTTGTAAATGGTTATACAAACCGAAGATTAATGTAGATGGAACCATAGAAAAATTAAAAGCTAGATTGGTAGCAAAGGGGTATTCACAAAAAGAAGGTATAGACTATGATGAAACCTTTGCCCCTGTAGCTAAACTAAACACTATCAGAATGTTAATTGCTTCAAGTACTAAGAGAAATTGGATGATACACCAACTAGATGTAAAGTCTACATTTTTAAATGGATAACTAAAAGAGGAGGTTTATTTAGAGCAATGTGAAGAGTTCGTCCACAAAGGGAAAGAACATTTAGTTTGTAGATTGAAGAAAGCACTTTATGGAATAAAGCAAGCACCCAGGTCTTGGTATGAAAGGATTGAATCATTTTTTCTACAATTTGGCTGCAACAGAAGTAAAAATGACCAGAATATTTAGACCATGCAAGATGAACAAGGGCACATAGTGATGATTTCTCGGTATGTAGATGATTTGATCATTATAGTTAATGATACATATTTGATCAAAGAAATCAACCAAAAGATGTCACGGGTATTTGAAATGAAACACCTTGGTGAATTAAGATACTATTTGGGTCTTGAAATCTCGAGAGATTCAGGAAAAACATATATGTCCCAAGGAAAGTATGTCAAAGGCATATTAGAGAGATTTAGGATGGATCAGTGTAAGCGTGCAGCAGTGCCATTACAACAGAACATCAAACTATAGATTGAAGATGGCTCAAAGGAGGCAGATGCGACACTTTACAGAGAATTGGTTGGGAGTCTAATCTACCTAACCACCATTAGACCAAATTTGGCTTATGTAGTCAGTGTGCTAAGCCAATATATGTCCAAGCCACCTGAAATCCATTGGAATGCAGCAAAAAGTGTTTTGAGGTATCTAGAAGGTACTGTAGATTATGGTATTATTTACACTGGCTCTTTTGAGTTTAGATTGACAGGATTTGCAGATTCAAAATGGGCCTGGAAATTTAGATGATCACAGAGCCATAATAGGTTATGCATTCAGCATTGGATCTGGGGTGATCACATAGAACAACGAGAAGCATAATACAATCTCCTTGTCCTCGGTGGAAGCAGAGTATCAAGCCATGTGTGCACCAATGTGTGAGGCAGTTTGGTTGTGGATGCCTCTCCAAGACGTCAGGGAAGAACAGATAGATGCAACAACAATCAGATGCGACAATTAGAGTTCAATCAAACTTGCTAATAATCTAGTGTTCCACAAAAACACTAAACATATTGATACACAATTAAACTTTGTCAAGGAGAAAGTGCAATTAAAAGAAATCCATTTGGTATATTGTAATACATGTGATAATGTTGCAAACATTTTCACTAAGCCTCTTGGAAAAACCAAGTTTAACATGTTTAGGGAGATGTTAGGCATATTTGTGAACCCGTTCTCCATTAAGGGGGAGTGTTAGAGATAATGGAGAATATCTTAGAATAGTGAGTTGGTTCACAAGACCTCAAGATATGAATTAGTTTCTATTTTTTAGGTTATGGTTCTAACTTCCCTAAATATATGATTACTATATATTGTGTAATGTACATGAGCAATGTAGAGCGTTCTGCAGAGACAGACAGACTCTTTTGATTAAGACTCTCTTTCATAGAGCTGACCAGTGGACTTTATTTCTTTTAATACAACATTGCCATTTTTATCACATATTTATTTTTAAAATTAAACACTATAATTTGCATTTATTAATGCTAAACAAATAATGATCAACTTATAAATAGATTGATACAAATTGACAATTGTACTTTCGTAAATAACAATAATGTCTTAACCACACACCTCAATAATAACTAATTCACTGAGGAGAAATATATCGACGTAGATTTACCAACCTAGAAAAACATAAAATAAAATAAATAACTTCAAAATAAACTTTATATTATAACATTTAATAGCCATGATGGCCAAAATTAAGATGATCGAACAGTTAGTGGTTTCTTATACCAACATATGTAACAAACACCAAGCATAAAACTATTTAAGATTTTTCCAAACTTTTTAGTTCTGTATGTGTGCAACGTAATCTGAAAACCCCAACAAAGTTGTAGGCTTCATTCGATCAGTGCAAGATAAATCCTCCTTACCTCTATTCAGCAGTTGAACGGTAAACTCTTGTTTTCTGCAAGCCCATCAGTTTGGGATAAGTGACCTTATCACTAACCAAATCCAATCGTGAGGTCTTTTCCACTTATTTTGTCACATCGAGTATGTCACGCAGAACCTGAAATAGAAGCCCCACACAACGGACATACCTTTGAATTTTCTCGATCACATCCTTCGATGCCTATCTTAAGGTCAACATATGCATTCCCGGCACTTGTAAAATCAGCACGTCGATCACCCGCAATCCCTTCAGTTTCTGTTCCTCCAGCCAATTCCGATACCTAAGTCAAAATCAGTTTTTCTTGTAGAGTGCAATGTGTTTAGAGGAAAATTACTGAAGAGCATCTTCACCAAAGAACTTACGGTTTGTAGGCGTATCTTCACATAAATCATTGTTCTCTATGCAAGGAAAGTTATCATGAATAAAAGACACCGCGTGCATCATCTCCATTGGATTGGAAGTTGGCCTGCCGAGCTGCTCGGTCCCTCCCACGAACTCACACATAGCAATGCACAGGAAAGGAAGAACCCATGTCCGTCCTACTAGAAGAAGAGAATACCTCATGGATTGATATATTTTCTCACAATATCTAAGTGGATAGCCTTATCGAATGCCTCATTCATTGGCATTTCCTTGGAATGCATGTATTTACTAAAATCGATTCAATGACCTTGTTCCCTTGCTTGGGTAGATTAGGCAACTACACATTTGTGATGGATGGTTTCAATGATGATATGGGGTGTGTTGTTGGTGTATAACATTTTAAATGTATTTTCCTTATTTAATAAGATTTAATTGTACAAGAGGCTTATATCTCCTCATTATCAGTTGAGTCATGCATCAGCCATGGAATAGTTAATTGATGATTGCATGTTGATTCTCTAGTTAAGTATGTTAGGTATAGATTAAATTTAGTAAAGTTTTACTTATGAAAGTTGATTCTCTAGTTATATTTGGGGATTCTACTAGTTGAGTTGACTAGTTAACAAGTTTACTTAACTAGTTAACTAGGCATATACTTGAGAGATGTTGTCCATGCACTATGACATCTAACTAAGGTGCATATCCTCATTGATGCTACATATCATTGTATTGTAGTTCAGTTTTTGATATAGATATATAGAGATAAACTGAATTCTAATCACTTTTGCAATATTTAGTCATTATCTTGCAATTGTTACTTTTCTTTCCACTTAGATTCTTTGCAAGTCTTGACACACAATTTCATATGGTATCAGAGCATGGTTTGCGATGAAGAAAATTACAACCATACTTGCAAATATTGAAGATAGAAAATTAGAGAAGATGGATCAATCTCTATAGTTTCAACAACAATTGATTCTCATGTCATTCCATTAGCATTAATGGAGGCCACGAATCCTTATTCTTCTCATAAGGGCTTCTTTATCACTATGGCAATGAAGCTAAGTTGAATGTAGCTCTTGAGAAGACATAATAATTCAATAGAACTGACGAAGCGTATGGGCTTGTCTGCTTATATGCTTCTCCAAATCTACTCATTCACATAGAGTCCACCACCAGTTCAACAAATATTGGACCACCCTTGAGGGCCTCTTCGGAAAGCATGACATGATGCATGCATATGAGTTGGATAATAAGCTCACATATTTTATCCCAAGTAGTTTCGAAACCCCACAAGACTTCTTCATGAAGTTCAAGTTGCTGCTTCGAGAGCTAAAGGCACGTGGTATGGGAAAGCAAAAGGAATAATTTATTATTTTGATTCTCTCCAATATTAGACCGAAAGACTCTATTTTCATATATTCATTCCATGCTTCAAGATTAGTGATGGGTGTAGCTTGGAATATGTCATTGATGGAATCTTTTATTCAATCTCTCATGCAAAATATGACAAATTTATAAAAAAAACAATCCTCAAAATTTCTAATGCACATAGAATTTCTATTTACAAAAGCAACATGAGCACGCAAAAACAAAAATAAAAGAAGAAGCATGATAATATAAAATACCAAATTCTAGATCCAATGATGATTCTTCCAACTCCAAAAATGGAAGATCGAAGAAGGAAAAAAAATTGATTACTACGATAAAGCCTTTCATCCCAAATCCGCATGCATGAAGATTGATATCACAATGCAAACAATCCAACAACATAATATTGGAGATTGCATTCATGATGGTGCAAAAACAAAGGAGAAAGCATTCGATGATTCAAGTAAATCTCATGCACTTGTTGAAATTCCATTTTCTTTTTATTCTTGGCTCGTTGACAGTGGGGCATCACACCATATGTCTACCTCACTATATGTATATATATATATATTAACCATAGAAACATGTTTTGTTCCTTCTATATTTATTGGAGATAACACCCCTATCCACATGCATGGAAAATAAAGAGTACATATGGAAAGTGGCTTCTATTAGGATGTATTGCATGTCCAACAACTATCCATAAACCTACTATCAGTCTATTAGATAATGCATTCTGATAGAGGAAAGGAGATCGAATTTACATTTGAGACTGTTACCATCTCTAAGATAATGAATGAATTTACAATTGATGTTGGTAAAGTAAATCATTTTGCAAGTTTGTATTCTTTTTCAAATTTTACTTCTGAATCTTGTTCAGTTATGCTACTAATGCATGTGAGCCAACAGAAGGCATTGTGGCCCGAAAGGTTCTGAAATTTGAATTACAAATTAACTCCAATAGCTTGGTAGAGAAGGAATAGTTATAGTGCATCCCAAGATTCAATTTGTTGTTGGTTTCCATGGATGCATTATGGGAAAACATCTGGAGGAAAAGTTCAAGAAAAGAAAGGCAACAAGGGCATCATCAATCTTCGAGCATGTGCACAACAATATCTCTAGACCTTTTCCCCAACCATCTATGAGTAATAAAAGGTATGTGATTGCATTTATAGATGATTGATCATGATATAATTCAGTCTATTTTATTAAATCCAACTTGGAGGTGTTTGCAAGTTTCAAGAACTTTAAAGAAAATGTAAAAAAAAGTAGGAAAAGGCATAAAAAAGTTGCACAGAGATACTGCGGGTGAATATGTGAACAAATAAATTCAAAGACTTCATTTAGATGCAAGTATTTAGTTACAGCAAATAGTTTCATACACTTCACATCTAAATGATGTGGAAGAAAAGAAGAATGACTAAAAGCAATGGCCAACTACATGTTGCATGCAAGGTTATTACCTCCAAACATATGGGTT
This sequence comes from Pinus taeda, assembly GCA_000404065.3. Taxonomy (NCBI): domain Eukaryota; kingdom Viridiplantae; phylum Streptophyta; class Pinopsida; order Pinales; family Pinaceae; genus Pinus; species Pinus taeda. The sequence continues at coordinate 199,473 of APFE030375488.1, read as the reverse complement.
GAAACAATCAACTATTCCTCTTACATCCATATCAAAGTACCACACAAATATGTGAAGGGGACAACTTCATATGAGGATTGGTACATTAAGAAACTGAAGGTCACCCACTTCGATATCTTTGGATCATGAGCTTTGACTCAAATTCCATAGGATAGGAAAATAAGTTTGGAGACACAAAGCAAGGAGTTCATGTTTGTTGGATAGTTGGATGGATTCGAAGGGTATAGGTTGTTAGACATTGCCACAAAAAAAATATTTACTTAGAGTGTAAAGTTTGAAGAATATTCTCGACATACAACTCCAAAGGAACCTTTTACACAAACTTAACCACTTCTTAATGTTAGCCTTCTAGATGATGATTCTGCATACACTTCAAATCATAATTCCGAACCTAATGAGAAGGTCATAGGAGAAGTAGATTCCCCACCACTTTTGGCACATAAGTGGTGCCTTAGGAGTGATCACTTAGATGATCCCGCCACAAGATATGATGTGGAAGAAGCTATGCATGCACTTATAGTAACAGAACTATGCATGCCCGTGCACTGCTTCATGGTGTTATTTTGATCCTCAATATTATGAAAAGGTTGAAGGAAATCTCAACTAGTAAGTAGCAATGAATGAGGAATATAGTTCGCTCATTTTGAGAAACACGTGGGATTTGGTTCCGCTTTCAGTGGGTCAAAATATTTTCCATTATAAATGGATATACAAAACCAAAAGAGAAGAAAATGGAATGATTAACAAGTATATTCAAGCTAGGTTGGTAGGAAAACGTTTTCATTGATACATGGGATTGATTATGATGAGACATTTTCACAGGTGGAAAAAATTGAATCCATTAAGATGACTCTTGCAATTGTAGCACCAAATAAGTGGGAGGTTGACCACATGAATGTGAAGAACACATTTATTCATGGTAATCTTAATGAAGAGATCTATATGGAGTAATCGAAATGATATGTGAATCACGACTCAACATTACTATGAAGATTGAAGAAATCTTCGTATGACCTCAAATAGGCACCTCATGCATGGTACATGAATATGGACTCCTACCTTCTCTTTGATGGTTTGAAATGTTTTAATTCTCATCCAAATGATTATATCTTCATGCTATTTGATTCATTACTATTGATATTATTGTATGTAGATGACTTACTTATCACATGTAGTTCACCCTCAACAATTGTTTCTGTCAAGGTTTCTCTACATGACATGTTCTCTATGACTCACATGGGGCTTCTCAAGTACTTTCTTGATATTGAGACTAGTCATTCTAATTCAGGAACCACATTGGCTTAGTCAAATTATGCATGGGATCTACTTGCTAGATTCAAGATGACTGACTACAAGCTAGTAGCCACACCTTTCTTATTTAGAATTAAGTTAGAAAATGAAAGTATAACATTGTTGGTAGATTGTACACTTTACACGAAGTTGGTGGGAAGTATTTTGTACCTCACACACTCACATCTAGACATCTCCTATTCCATTGGAGTGGTATCTATGTACATGGAGGAGATATATGAGCTCCATTGGAAAGAAACAAAGAGGATTGTTCACTATATTAAGGGTGCCATAGATTATGGCATTCATTATGTAGCAGGAGGATCAATAAATATCAACAAGTACACAGATTTAGATCACGTAATTCATGGTACAAATCACAAGTCCACTTTAGACAATGTTTTAGCCTTGTATTAGGGCCTATCTGTTGGTCGAGTAGAAATAAATCAACAATTTATTTATCTCCAAGAGAAGCAAAGTATAGGGGTGAGTGAATGAAACCATACATACTATCTGGTTGCAACACTTTCTCAAAGAGTTTGGCATACAATTCCATTTCTTGATGATCATTTCGTGTGACAGCCATAGTACTTTAAAGTTTTGCAAAGATCTAATCTAGTGACAATGTATGAAACACATCAAAGTTCACATGCACCTCATTTTAGGCTTGATCCATGATTGTGTCATTGATCTACAATATTATTCCTCTAACAAACAAATTGTAGATATCTTCACCAAGGCTTTCCCAAAACAAAAATTTGTAACATTATGAGATTTTCTTAGTATAAAGAAAATAATGATTGCCTAAGAACTGTCTCAGTAGCATTTGAGTGGGGGTTTTGTTCCGACTGGGTTTTCCCTCTTTCTTCTCATTTTTCTCTTATTATATGCATGTTATATTGGGTACCTAACATGACTACATATTTTTGGGGCCCACTTTATTTATTCTTTTGTAAATCAATATTCTATCCATTCTTCCGAAAAATAGTACATCAGTAGTAGGGAGAAGGTAATCTCACCCTGATGAGGTTTTTTTACTATTACTGTCATCTTATGACAAAGAAACAGAAAAACATCAAGAGGCATAGTCCACAAATTGAGAAGCCAGAAGCACCAATAAACAAACAAAAGAAGTAAAACACTTGTAGCCATACTAGACATTAGAGGTGACGGAGGCTGGGTGATCCAGAGTTGTTCCTAGAGGAGGAGGATGACGAACGAAGCATTGAAAATGCTCTTTGAAACGAGCCATCTAGGCCTCCAAATTTCTACTTTCTCGGATAACATGTTCTAGCTGCCACAGACCACAACTATGCGGTCATGGACATGGCATCGAAGATATTACATTTTGTTCAAAATAACCATTAGTTCACCGTGTTCCTCTTGCCTCACCCGCTCTAAGGTATCCAAGTGTTCAAGAACTGATTGAATCAAATCTCGACAATTACGCTCAAGAAAACAGGTTTGTCGCTGCCCACATCCTACATGACGAGCCATCCCCTGTCTCCGAGAACCCCCGCGGCAAGCCAACCCACCATGCTGCTGACCTTGTAGTGTGTAAACCCTGCGTCTAGTTATCGAGCAACCCCAACTGCAACAATCACAGACTTCAGAACCCACTCGAAAAGAGCATCCCATCCTGCCATCACCTCGACCACCAGGTACTCCCTTACCTGAGCGATCACCTATGTTACCTCCTCGTCTGGAGCTATTGGGATGGGATGCCTATTCCAACGATCAGAGACTCTCACCACCCATAGAGCTGCCCAAAATTGGGCTTAATTTGGGACGAGGAGCGGGTCAAATGGGGAACCAAACACATGATGATCATCCCAACACAACAGGGATGAAAAGAGGTTGACCAACGATGAGCTTCAAAGCCATAACTATCATTGAGGAAAAACACACTGCCCCCACTAGCGTGACCACTGACAATTGTTCCAGAATTAACACAGACGACCACAATTTTATCACAGCCACATGCAATTCACCGTCCCACTCCTTGGGAAGAACCCACACAAACCAGACTCCCCAGAAACCAGTGTATCTGCTCCATAAACACTGCCAAATCCGACAATAGCCCAAGAAAGTACCTTTAGAGGTTGCATATCCAATTCCACTCTAGCATGTAGGATGAACAAAGTACCACCAGAATCAAACAACGAGGTCTTTTCCTATGTTCAAAAACCTCAAAGTGAGAACCAAACTAGAAATTGAAAAGATTGCACACCCATAAGCGGAGGAGGGGACATCGGTGCCTCAGATGCCACCTCTCCCAAATAGGGTGCTCACGGAAACAACCACTTCCCTACTCAGAACTCGCATCACCAATTCCATACCACATCCAAACTCCGACTGTTTGATAGCATATCGCACCACCCTCCATAAATTTCCAACAATTTCCATCTCCTGTGAAATCCAAGATGGAATAAAATCTCACATAAGGTTTAATATACGCTCGGATTCGAGCTCGGTCCTTGCATCTGCGACCACACTCCCCTCATGAATGCCCACACATTCCTTCGAGAACAATATCTACTTGGTTAATCACCCCATCAAGGAGGGGACCCACTTTATTTAATTATTCACCTTAGTTGAGCTTTAGGGTGGTATTGGTGTATACCATCTCTATATTACATGTTGGTCCTCTAGTCAATAAGACTCGGTTTTAGTTGACTTCAATATAGCTCCACTTATACATATTGATCCTTTAGCTATCTTTAAGATTTTACTAGTTCAACGAACTACTAAACTAATTTATTTAACTAATTTACTTAATTCTTTAACTAGACTTATACTTCAAAGATGTTATCCATTTTATGACACCCAATCAAGGCACATTCATAAAAGCTATATATTATTGTATTATACTTTATTTTTTTATATAGATATATAGAAAAAATTGAATTCTAACTTTTTTTACAAGTGCATTTATTAATTTGCAATGGTTACTTTTCCACTAGAAATGTGACACAAAAATGTCACATGCATGACACTATTAAAGACCCAAATTACCATCAAAGGCGCAATGCTAGCCATGAGAAGTCACATATTATTGGCAGTTGTAGCTTTTTCTAGTCAAAATCCTGCAGCAATTTATTCTGCACAATCAAAGTATCTCAGGGGTTTTTCAGGGTGCTGAATCCAAATATGTAGTTAAAAAACCATTTTAACTGCAACAAATCAAGATTTAACCTCAATTTCTTCCGCCAGATTCCGTCACCAAAATCTCCAAAAAATCACATTATAAACAACTCAGTTTCGAGATAACATTTCATTATTTCTTGGCGGGCTTCTCAAAAAGGGAAATATTATAAGAAACAATGACGTCGGAAAAAACAAACCTTCCAGAGCAACCACGTACTTACCCGCAGCGGAGAGTTAATAATTTTGGCACGCTACGTTGAAAATTACGCATACCTGAATTCCACAGTACGTTTCATTATTTGTGGGCGTGCTTCTCGTGTGCCATATTCAAATGGTTACTGTCATCGAATGGCGTTCAAAAACGACAAAGGGTGCAGATGCTCTCTCACAATAAAAATTACGGAATGAGAAAGCTGCCGATAAGCACCGAGTTAGGTAATAATAATACAAAATTCAATTTAAAAATTGATCTTAACTCGATCTAGAAGGGTGTACTCTTAAGTTGAAAATTTTAATTTATTTCATTTTTTTCGAGGAGTGTGAAGAATTTGTTCTGCATTTTGTTATGGTGTTAATATTATACAACAGTAATTTCTAATAAAATAATAATTTATACATTATATAATTTCAAACAATAATTATAAGCTACATAATTTCAAATAATCAGTTTCCTGGTTTATGTGTTGAAATAATGTAGAAATGATATGCCTAGATAGAGTTGATGAGTTGTGTTTTCTTAGTAAGTGTTTGAGTTTATATGTAATGAGTCTTGTCTTCTTAGTTTGTGTTGTGTTATGAGTTGTGTTTTGGTAGTTTGTGTTATGAGTTGGTGATGCAAATTATTTGGATCTAGATTGTTCTAGAAGTTGTCTATGTTTTCCTATATCATGTACTGGGTCTCCAAGCAATTGGATCAGTTAGATTTGATTTAATTTTTGTGCATCTCTATGTTTTTCTAATATGGCATCAGAGCGAGAGAGGAAGATCTAGTGAGGCTTATTATCTGAGAGCAAGAGGGCGAGATTTGTGAGTGTTGTGAAATAGAGGGTTGTGAGATCTTTTTGTTATAGTGTTGCTCCCAAATTTTTATGTTATTTGGTTGAGTAATATTGTTGAATGGTGTTGTCTGAGGTCGTTGTGTCTGTATATAACTACAATCTTCGTAAGTGAAAAGCGTGTGCAAGTATATAGTTGCCACGACCATCATAACTATGCGGAGTCTATTGGTCGGAGTGGCAGTGTGTAATTCATCGTGCTCGAGGGATGGATTACAATTATTTGGAAAGAGAATATTTTATTCACCATCATTCGTGCCATTATGTTTCCTAAGTTCAAAGGTATGATTTGATTTTTTAAATCAAGCCAACCTATAGGTTTGAAGTTAATTTCTCATGGAGGAGTAAATTAGAGTAATAAGGAGCCCTTACAAAGAAGTGAATTCCTATCACGTATTCACTTATTTCAATTTATTTTATTTTTAGTTCTTTGATAAAATTACGGATGAGGTATGGAGGCATAAGGACATAAAAATTTGGTGAAAAAGTTATGGTGAAAATTTTGTTTTTATTTATTGGTGAAAATTATTTTTATAATATTCTTGGTGAAGAGAGTTAAAAAGGTGTGGGGTGTTTCTTTTGTTTGGAAGGAAAAAATTATTTGAAACTTTTTTGGGAGCGTAAATTGTGTTGGGTGAAAAAGGAGAAATAAGGAGTATTTTTTTGCTTTGGTTTTTATTTGAAGCAAGATAGGGTCTTGTTTTTTTAGATCTTGTGCATTTGGTTTTGGCTCTGGTGAATTTGGATGTAGATCTAGTGAATTTGGGTGTAGATTTGGTGGATATGGGTGCATTTTGTTGATTGGGGACAATTTTTTTGTCATTATGTCAATTTTTTCTGGCTAAACTTATTTGAATGGGTCCACAAGGCTAGATGGAGGAAATTATGCAAATTCGAAATTCAAGGTATTAAGAGTTTTAGAGGGAAATGATTTGTGGCACACAGTGAGTGGGGCGGAGCCCAAACCCACTGCTGGATGGAAGAAATTATGCAAATTGGAAATTCAAGGTATTAAGAGTGTTAGAGGGAAACGATTTGTGGCCCATAATGAGTGGGGCAGAGCCCAAACCCTGCTGCTACAACTAGTCCATATTGGGAAAAGAGGGAAACAAAAGCAAAGGTGTTGCTACAAACGTCAGTTAAGGATAACATCAATCCTCATATTAGGGATTGTAAAGCATCCAAATAAACATGGGATGTTCTCAAAAGCTTGTATGAAACATCTAATACTAACTGGATTTTTTCTTAAGACCAAACTATTTTCAATTACAATGGAGGCCAATGAAAGTATAAGAAATTTGATTTCTCGTTTCAAAGAGCTACGTGATAAATTCAGACACATTGGTGAAAAGGTGTCCAATATTGACTTGGTCACCATCACGTTAAATGGCTTAGTGCAAGATTATCACAAAATCAAAGGAGGAAAGTTTCAAGCAAAGTAGAAAGGAGGACTTCAATATGTTTAGTTATGGCATGATAACTTGGATTATTTGCCATCTTCATGGAAATCTGGTTGTCACATTTGATGCTTGTTGGTCCTCTTCGTGTTTCTCCAACATATTCAAGAATCCTCCTTAACAAATAGCTTCACAAGTTGCATTGGTCAAGGCTTTGTATTCATTCAACTTCTGTGGATGACAAAGAAACAGTTGGTTGTTTCTTGCTGCAAGCATCGGATAAAAGAGACTTGAATATATCTGCGCCACCCACCACAAAACTACTTTTATCAATTGCCACGTTTATTTATCTTTGATTTGTGAATCAATGAGAGGGAACTTCTTTGAAGGAGAGGTATAATGAATAACATTTAAAAAATAAACATTGTTTTGCAATTTAACAATGTTTCTTGATATATGGCATTTGTATGCTCAATAAACTCGTGAGATTTCTAAAAATTGTGACACAAAAATATACCCAAGGTATATATGTGGGGAGTGAATTGAACATAATCATTTTGACAGGCCTTCTGACAAGCCCATGGTTTGTTGTGCATTTTGGAAATTTGAGAGATGAATATGAAATTTAGAGATGGGCACTAAATTGGCTCATGTATCATTATATGGAAAATAGAAATACACAATCTAGAGCTATAAGTCAAACCTGCATTAAAAAGGTTTTCTAATCATAGTTTTGCAGCCTGGCACTACAAATGAGGTCTCAGCTTTAATGAATTTTTCAATCTCAAGCCATTATACCTCTATGAACTCAAACTCCACGTTAGACAAGGATTTTTGGATCTGGTGCATTTGAATGAGGAAAAAGTACCCAAGTTTACATTAAGATAAATTCGTGCAAACATTACTTTATGAGACTTCAATTTCTCGAGGCCCCTGGCTATGAGATTCATCAGACAAACCCATCCATAAAACATGGCTAAGAAAATAGTGCTTGTGACTTAGTTGTCCTTATCAAGTGAAGACAGGGCCTGAGAAGACATAATTCGGTGCAACCCTTGCGCAAGACTCAACAACCATTGCAACTAATCCTCATTATTATATGAATATCTGAGAAAAGCAAACAAACATATACAATAGCACCAAATATATTATACATTGACATTTCAATCACTTTCTCACACCTTAACAAAACTCTTCACAAATGAAACTAGATACGAATATTAACTTCCACATATATGAGAAGGAATTACATGGAATATGCAGATCTTTGTATAAATTGTTGATCATGAAAGTTTGCTTGCAAGAAAATATTTAATGCATTTGGGTTTCATTTTTTATTGCGTGATTGACAGGTTTGTGGGTCCGAACAACCTTTGATTACCACAACAATATTCGACTTGAAAAAGGACATTCATATGCGTATTTGTGGACGCCACTTCTCTTAGGGAATGGTCCCAAGTTATGGCAAGGAAAACAGTTTGATGATCCTAGGCTTTAGCCTCTTGCCGCAAATCAACTCAAAGTACATTTAGTGTTCATTGAATGTTCTTCTATTTTCAATTATTTCCACAAATATTGAAGATATGAAAGTAAAATGTATGATCAACAATGAAGCAATCCTCGTGAGTCCAAAAAAATATTTCATGTTGTTAGTTTTTCTCCCATCACATGGGAAGGAAAAAGGTAATGACAGTTGTAAGCCCTCGTGTTCGAATCTTTATTTTCAATATTCATCGAATCTTTGTTTTCGATATTCATTGGTACTAGTAATCTGTTTGAATCTTTGTTTTCAATATCCATTAAATCTTTGTTATTAATATTCATGGGTACTGGCCACCTTCATGCCCAGTTCTTGATGAAGAACGTTGTAACATTGGTTTAAATATTCTTTTCCAACCCTTATAGATATTTCTTGATGAGGAAAGTTGTAACATTAGTTTAAATCTTCTTTTCCAACACTCAGTGATATTTCTTGATGAGGAAAATTGTAACATTGGTTTAAATCTTCATGCTGAGTTCATAATGAGGAAAGCTGCAACAATTGTTTAAATATTATTTTCCAACACTTATATTTCTTGATGACAAAAGTTGTAACATTGGTTTAATTTTTTTTTTTAGGAAAGTTGTAACATTGGTTTAAATCTCTTTTTCCAACACTTATTGATATTTCTTGATGAGGAAAGTTGTAACATTGGTTTAAATATTCATGAGGAAAGTTGTAACATTGGTTTAAATCATATTTTACAACATTTACTGATACTTCCTCATTTTCATATCGAGTTTTTTAAATTGTTTTCGACAACTGTACTTCGAATGGTTTATTTGCTCCTATTTTGTTTGGTTTAGTTTTATGTTATTTTGTAATAGCTATTATTGTATTGTGACACACCCAAATATTAGCATATACCATTGTCAAATTTTTTTATTAACAATACAATAAACTATATTAACATTACTATGTTCGATCCATTTACTAGGAATTATGATAATATAAATTAATACATATTACGTGGTTGATGCAACATTAGTATATATATCCAACGCGTTGGTAAATCATTATGCAAATAATACAATACATTACAAATCTTTATTGAGGAACCCGAGAAGGTGGATATCTATGTGGTTATTTACTCTGGCAAGTACCTTTACATGGTTCACTGTATCCGACCATATCTCAGAAATATAATATGTATTGACTGTATAACATTTGCATTTATTGTTGCTTTAATGTTCTCGGGTTGTGAATGCCCTAGGGCTGCAATCCACTCCTTCAGTACTCGTCCTCGTGCCTCCAGCTGTAGACCTTACACAGAGACACAAGTCCAACTGACATCATCTGAACCTTCGCCTGCTCAGACGACTGATGTTTGGGCTTACTTGACATAGTTTGAATGGCATCAAAAAATCTATCATTTGTTGTTTTGGCGAAGCTCACCCTCTCCTCTGCTGTTTTGGCAGCCCCATTCTGGTAAGGGGTTTTTACTCTGAACTCTTAATTTTTCGTGGCTACTAGCTCGTCTTCTGTTCTTCTGAGTTGCTTGCTGGTTGTAGTGGTCGTCCTCTAGTTTTCCTCTTGCGTTAGAGGAGGGTTATCCTTCATGAATTCAACATACAAACATGTATATTTTTCCTTCTTGCTTATCCTCTATTACTCCTCTATTGTTCATTTAACTTTCCTGTAGTCATCTATCTACAAACTAATTCCTACATGTTTTATTTTAGGCTACGCTAACTTCGGTGTTGGGCTCTCGGGTTCATCTCTACCACCGCAATGATAGTGGAGCCTGTGGCATACTACCGGGTATGTGGTTTCCACCAGATTTCCGCTCAAGCTTTTCTTCTAAGTGTTTACAATTTTGGCTTGCTATGCTCGATTCCAAGTGTTCTCATGATGTTTAGCTTATTTGTGTGAGTGTTTAACTGGATTTACCCTTCCTGGGTATCTGTCACTCATAGCTGTAGAATGTGTTGTTGGACAGCTTCTTGGACTCAATGTTTGTTTTGAGGCCTATGGCTTGGATACATTTGTATAAAGAGACTATGTTTTCCATTAATTGAAATTGTAAATGTTATGCTGCCGGGAGCAATGTATATATACATATTTTCAATCATATGTTTGGTTTCTTTTCTAGTAGCAGTTTCTTGCTGTGTGGCGAGTTAGGGTTTAAGGGTTCATAGAAACCCTTGGTCGACTTAGAAATGGGAATATTCTAGTCATGTGTAGACAAATTCTTTGGTTTTTTTTACTGTAATGAGGACAATTGATGTTATGCTCAATACGATCTATTTGTTTGCAGTCCTTCCTATATCAATTTTGTCAATGAATTTCAAACCCTACTAAATTTTGGCTATATGTACCATTTGTAATTGCAGGTTTAGATATTGTTAAACTTTCCTTGGTTCCTGCATGAGAGTGCAATTATTCTTGGCTATAAACTCTGATGATTAACTAGGATGGTTATAGTCACTTTTGTTTATCAATTCGACGATTCTTTCTTGGAGATTGCATTCCCTTGTTTCTTCTTTGTTTTCTAATTGCATTGGCTCTTCACTATAATTACAGTATCTTAGATAAACATAAATTATTCATAGAAATAATTCTCTGTTTTTCTTAATTACAATGACTCTATGCTATAGTGGTTTCTGTATCGTAAAGAAACATAAACTATACATCCAGACCACTATATTTCTATTTTTAAAAGAAAAGTGAGTTCCTCCAGTTCTTGTTCTTTTCTCATTAATGCTTAATGAACTTAACAAACTTGTTATTATTCAGAAATCATACCAGAAAGCAGTGCCTGCTAAACTTGTAAATGAAATTACTCAGATTTACTTATCTGAATTTTGTCCCAAAAAATAAACTGGATTATAATTTTTCTGATTAATTGCCCCCCAGCCTTAAGACCCATACTCTCCCTGAAGTCTCCCCTCCAGCTACCCTTTCTAGGGTTTTCTCTTCAAGATTTTCTATTCTTGAGTAAAGCGACTATCTGGTCTTAACTAGACATAGCCCAAATAGCACTGCCTATCACTACAACCTAGTTGCTCTGCTCATTGCTCCAATCTATTTCTCTCTGTTCCCTGCAATGCACCCACATGCTCTTGGTTCCTTGAATAAGATCTTCCTTCTGGAAGTAGTTAGGGCTTGGGTTACTACCCAACCTAACTGTTTTTTTAAATAAACTGTCATCCCTTGATGACTTATTTTTATTCAAATTAAACTCCTTAATTATTGCCAACTTGGCGCAACCCATCTACTGAAGTGTACTTTTCTTAGCTCTAACACTCATGTAGACATGATCACCCACTTGAAATTCCCGAAAGATTCTTTTTCGGTCAGTGAAGTTCTTCTGTCAGTCCTGAGCGACCTCTAAATTAGATCACACTTCTTTGACCATTTATCCATCTCTACTAACATATCAGGCCCTAACATTAACTTATCCTCTGAACCACCCTAGTTGGAGGGAGTCCTGCATTTACGCCCATATAGAACTTCAAAAGAGCTCATCTGTGTAGAAGTGTGATAACTGTTGTTATAAGAAAATTCTACAAGATGCAGATATTCTTCCCACTTAGGTGGTTGCTGCATTACATAAGCCCGTAACACAACTTCCACCACCTAGTTTACTCACTCCGTCTGACCATCCATTTGTGGATGATAAGCGTTAATAAACCGTAGTTTAGTACCCGAACCTTCAAATAAGTCCTTCCAAAATGCTGATGTAAATTTAACACCGCGATTTGAAGTTATGGCCTTCGGTAATCCATGCAACTTAAAAATATTTTGCATAACTATATTAGCAATTTGCACTGCCCTGTAAGTAGATTGTACCAATATAAACTGGGCAGACCTGCTCATCTTATGCATGACCAAAATTATTGAGTCATTATGTTTCTTTGACCTAGGCAATCCCGTGATAAAATCGATGGAAATAACTTCCCACTTCCATTCTGGAATGGGTAATGGGTGGAGTAGACTGGCTGGGTGGTGGTGCTCTATTTTAACTTGTTGGCATTCCAAACAGTTGGCCAAATATTCAGCCACCTCCTTCTTCATGCCGAGCCAAAAGTATTCCTTTCTAAGAGCTATCAGCAATTTTTGATATCCAAGATGACTGACATATGGGACCTTCTGATATTCATCTAAAATTAAATCCTTAATGGATTTTACCTTTGGTACATACTTTTTTGTTTTATAAATCAACAAACCTTCTAAAATTACTTCATACCCAAGGTGCTGAGCCTTGCTGTTCGGAATTTTTGTTTGCTATCACAAAGTTGGATATTCTGGGCGTTGCATTGTTGTTCCTTTAATTCACTCCTTTAATGTATTTTGTCCTTCACTAACTTATATTTCATACAAACAGTTAGCTTTACTACTTAATGCATCTGCGACATGATTTTCTTTACCTTTTAAATGTTTAATTTCAAAGTTAAAACCTCTCAGAAAATCAACCCAACGCGCTTGTCTAGCATTCAAAGTGGATTGTTTAAAATAATTAGTCAAGATATGATGGTCAATCATTAGCAGAAATCTCTTACCCAATAAGTAATGTCACCAAATTTTTAAGGCATGAATAACAACTGTCAATTCCAAATCATAGGATGAGTACCTCTGCTCATGCTCTTTAAGATTTATGGATTTGTAAGTGATAACTCTACCTTCTTGCATTAGTACATGACCCACTCCTTCTTTTCTAGCATCAGTACTCACCACATAATCTTTGTTTGGGTCAGTAATGCTTAATATAGGTGTAGTGGTGAGTAATCGTTTAAGTCGGTCAAAGTTGTTTTGGCATTATATACTCCAATTTAAAGTCTAACCTTATTTTTTCAATGAGGCAATAGGGTATTCCACTCTAGAGAAATTCAATGAATTGCCTGTAATATCCAACTAGGCCCATAAATGATCTTATATCAGCCACATCACTTGGTACTAGTCACTCCATTATAGTCTTTATTTTCTCTGGGACCACAACTATTCCTTCCTTAGTAATAATATGACTGAGATATTGGATTTGTTCCTTAAAGAAGTCATATTTGTTGTATTTGGCATATAGCTAATGTTCCCTTAAAACTTGTAAAACAATCTAGAGGTGTTCCTTGTGGTCTTCCATTGTCTGTGAGTAAATTAGAATATCATTAATGAAAAAACTTGTTTAAATATTGATGGAATATGTTGTTCATAAGGCACATGAAAGTTGTCAGTGCCTGGGTTAGCCCAAAGGGTAGCACAACAAACTTGTAGTGCCCATAATAAGTCCTAAAAGCAGTTTTTTCTATATCTTCTTCTTTGATTCTAATCTGATGATAGCCCGATCGAAGGTCAATCTTGGAAAACATGGTTTCCCCCTTTAATGGTCAAATAATTCATCAATATGAGGTAGAGGATACTTATTCTTGATGGTCAACTTGTTTAATTGATGGTAATACATACACATATGCATGGTTCCATCCTTCTTTTTAAAAAAGATGACTGGGGCTCCCCAGGGGGATATGCTTGGTCAGATTTATTTCTTGTCAAGTAATTCTTGCAATAAAATTTTCAATTCTGTCAATTCGAGTGCGCTCATATGATAAGGAGCTCGTGATACCAGTGTAGCCCTTGGAAGTAACTCGATCATAAAAACTATATCCATTTTATGTGGAAGTCCTGAGATTTCTCCTAGAAATACATCTGGGAAATTCTGTACTATAGGTCTATCTTCTATGAAAACATATTTTTATTTGGAATCAGAATATCCTACTTGAATGGCATAAATTTGGCACCCTTTTTGGATTCATTTGGTCAATTGGGAGGCTTTCATGGGTCTTAGCTTTACAGGTCTCATGATCCCTTGAATTTCCTGCCTTTTTCTGTCCTCATCCATGTAATTAACAATTTTCATTTTCTAGTTAAGGAGAGACCAATGTTTCTCGAACCAGTCCATACTGATGAGAACCTGGTATGAAGCTAAGGACAACACATTTAAGTCTGGCTTAATAGGTTATCCGCCTATGTGTAGGAGAAAATTGTTGGCCTTGGCCAACAATCTCCATTTGGCCCCAGTGGCCCATTGTACCAACCAAGGATTCTTAAACTTAACAGTTTGAAGGTTGCGTTGTTCTATTATTTTGTGGCTAACATAAATTAAGGTAGCCGCGAGATCAATTAAAATAGACACAGTATGGTTGGAGTTTTTACCTTCAAACTCAATCTGCTGGTGGTCCTCAAGAGCAGTGTTGATTTTCGACATGCTCCTTGTCCCTTCACCAACCATTGATGCCCCTTGCTACCTGATCAGTTCCCCTGTGATGTGGGAGATTTTTAACACAGTAAGGCCCTCTGCATCCCCAACACTGTATCGATGGTCTGGCTACCATTTCTACTTCAGTCCTTACTAATTGCTCATTAGTCGTGGTTTCACTAGAGTGTTTGAATTTGGGTGGATTTCTACTTAGATTCCTATTCGTCTCTCCTCTAGGAATCTTATCGACCATAAATTTATTTATTTTATGGCCAGAGGAAAATTTACTTCCTTTCTTATCATTCCATTTCTTTCCTCCCTCACTTTTCTGCTTATTTTGCTGATAGCATACTCGAGCCTTGCGTATGACCTCATCCATAGTCTTTGGACTATTGAACTTAAGGTGTTCCTTCATAAGTAGTGGTAGGCTACTGAAAAACCACTGTACTTTAGCCTTTTCTTCCCGCATATAAGGGACGCATCACAACAAGGAGGTGAACTTGGTTATGAACTCATACATAGATAACTATTCCAAACAAAGGTCATGAAACTCCTTGGCCTTCTCATCATAAAATCTCTCAGTCATATATTTTTCTTTAAAATATTTTTGAAACTTATCCCAAGTTATGCTTTGTTCGTTTATACCACGAACTATCTTTACCTCTTCCCACCATAAGGTGGCCTTTCCCTGTAACTGGAAGATTGACAATCTAGCTTTAATATTATGATCATATTCGTAAAACAGGAAATACGTGTTCATGTTAATGAGCCAAGCTTCTACTGCCTCCTCCTATTCACCATCAAAAAGTGGGGGTTTGATTTTTCGGAATTCCCCTTGAAGTTATAGCTTTTGTTTCTTATTCTTGTTGTGCCCTAATGCATTTCCAGATTCTTCTTCTTGTTTTTCTTCTTAACCCTTGGTTTCTCCCTAATCCAAATTGGATCCATAAAAAATAATTAATAGAGCAATGGTTGTACTAGGTTGGGACAGACTTCAAAGAATGCAAAATAGCAATAAAAAACACCTCTAAACCACTGGCAATGGCGGCCAACATGGAACGACAAGGACCTCGGTCAAAGCGCACTGACCGAGGCCCATGGAGACTGTACGAGAGGCAAAATTAGTCCCTGGGAGGCCCAGATCGGGAAACAAAGGAGTTTTTTGATGCGCGATTAGTGATAACCTCAAAGTGGAGAAGCCCCGACCACTCGGTCATGTGGGAGTCAGGAAAACCATGGGACAAAAGGCTAAGCGCTAAATGCGGGACCCACTCCAAAACCGACCGTATTGATCGGGGGTGTCCATGGGCGGTAAGTAGTTTTGATGGAAAAGGAGGGGTTCCACTCAGTGCCCGACGTGTGGAAAGTTGAGGAGAGATAAAACTGTTGCTCATCGCGCATTAACGGTCAAGCTAGTCAACCACGCGGGACGTGCGAATGGTGTCAGATCTGGCAGCTCTAGATCTAATGGCTGAGATTGCGCCCGATGGAGAAGACGAAATTGACGGGGGATTAAGCCGTGATATGAAATAATTTGAAGTCTAAATTGACTGCCATAGTGGCAAAATAATCATTCCACAACGTAACCAAAGAATTGAACCGACGACGCAGGCTGGCGCAGTTTGCAGGAGGACAAGTGGCCACTCCCTGTGACCCTAATGATGACACCAAGAATAGGGAACTCCAAGCACAGTTGCAAGCAGGCGATCCAACGAAGGTGGAAGAGGAACCGAATCGCCATGATCCTGAATGTTTTTAAAGCCATGAACAAAGAACAGAAAGGGGAGAGGAGTCAGGAACCCAAAGAGGAACACCGAAGATAGAAGATAGAGAAGAGAAAGACTTAGTGAAGCAAAAAGCAGAAATAGGACAGAGGGCTGAGCTGACCAAAGGTAGCGTCGAGCACCAGAGAGCTTGAGAGATTCAAGCCATCCCAGAGAGGTCAAAGAGCTGGTAAGGAAGACAGCCTGTGCACTCTAATGTTTTGGGGAATCCAAAAACCACCCTACCAAACCAATTTGTTACAGGAGACTGACATTGAGCTCCATTGTAATTATCTGCTTCAAGACACAATAAAAATAAGGCCACCAATGAGAGCTGGCCGGAGATGTAGCCCTAGAGGATAGGGTGAACTCCTTATTAATTTCTTGTGTTCTTGTCTTTGCTTACTATATTTCTCTGCTATTTTCCATTTCAAGTGTCTATGTATTTGAAATCTGATCGATCCGTTGATTAAATAACATAGACACACACACCAACATATGAGTCTGTAATACCCTCATTTAATAAATATTTAACTGAGGTCATTCATAGGGTAATTAGCAGATCAATTGGTATCAGAGCTTTAGGCTGTAAGGTTAGACAAGCTTGTGCTGGTTTAGCTGTTGAATGCTCACTAGATTAAAGCTCAAATTAGGAGAAGGAGAGTTGGTCGAAACTAATCCTGAAATTTGGGGAGTCTATCCTCAGAGGACAATGTCAGAGGAAGGTTCTATGGGGCCAGACCCTCAAATCATAGAGAGTTTCCTAGCTATAAAGTCTATGGTACAAGAAATGTATATGGACTTTAGAAAGCATAAGGATGAAGATTCATCAGGTTCTAAACAAGATAAATAAGAAGATGAGTCTCGTTCCCATGACAACTCGAAAGGAAAGGGGAAAGAGGGAAACTTTCTCACACCTCCTAATAGCCTTGTGCACATTAAGAAAGCATCTCTGATTAAGCTAGATGTTAACTTTGACTTGCTTATATATGATGGACAGTTAAATGCTGAAAAGTTGGACAATTGGATTAGGCAAATTGATGTGTATTGCAGAGTATAGAATATCGATTCAGAAAAGAGCAAAATTCAACTGGAAAGCCTACGCCTAGGAGGCAATGCCTTGGTTTGGTGGGAAGGCAGAACCCAAGCTAACATGAAAAGACATGGGAATACTATCTTTGTCTGGAGTGACTTTGTTTCTGCAGTCAAGAAGCAGTTCTATCCATTGGCCTACATGTAGCAAGTCATGATGAGTTGGAAAACTCTTTGGCAGTTGAAAGGAAAAAGTGTGCAAGGGTGCACTCAAGAATTTATAAAGAGAGCATTGATTCTAGGGATCTCATTAGACTCACTAGAGACTCTTTTGAAGTACATTGGTGGTCTACACAGCTACATGAAGCATACCATCCGCATGTTTAATCCCACTAATATAGATGAGGTATCTGTACAAGCTACTCATCTAGAAGCTAGAGGAAAGAATGGAAATCTAGAAGTTGGGGGACCATCCCATCCCACTGCAGGCAAGAGCAAGGAGAAAAGAAAGCAGAAGTGGAAAGAAAGGAAGGCTAATACTGCACAGAAAAGCAAAGATTCATGCACTCACTATAAAAAGGATGGGCATGATGATGAGCACTATTGGATTCTGGATCCAAAGATAAGACCTAAGAATTCTAAGGGAAAGAAGTAGAAGACTGCCGCAGATATTCAAAAATATTTGGGTCAGACTCAGGAGATGAAACAATCATTGCAGACACAAGTTTTAGGGAGATGAAACAGTGAAAATTCAAGTTTTCTTTTGGGTCAACATTTGTAGATGAGGTTGAGTTAGACATAATTCCTTTGGATATATGTGGAATTGTTTTAGGGAGTCCTTACTTGTATGATAGAAAGGCTATTTTCTATAGAGCTAAGAACAAGTATCTACTTGTTAAAGATGGAATCGAATACTTTGTAAGAGCTCACAAGCTCAAGAATAATTACACTCTCATAGACTTAGGGCAGATGAAAAGAATGATAAATTCATGCAAACAATTCTTACTAATGGTTGAAAAGGAAAAGAAACCTGATCAAACCAATGTATTTGAGGGTTGTAATGCTAAGCAACAAGCTAATATAGAAAATATTGTTTCAGAGTATGATGTTCTATTTCAAGAACCTAAAGGTCTGTCACCCAAAAAGGAAATAGTACATGATATTATTTTGCAGCAAGATTGGAATGTATAGGTTTTCTGCTTTAGAGAATGCTGAAATCAAGAAGCAAGTGCAGGAGTTGCTCAAGAAGGGGTTCATCAGGCCTAGCACATCACCATGTGGGTCACCAATCGTTTTGGTGAGAAAGAAAGATGGCTCGTGGAGAATGTGCATTGACTACTGAGCACTAAATAAGATAACAATAAAAAACTGTTATCCCCTTCCTCGCATATATGATCTTTTAGATCAATTAGAGGAAGTTGTTGATTTCACCAAGCTGGATTTGCACAGTGGATACCATCAGGTCAGAGTTGCAGAGCAAGATGCATGGAAGACTGCATTCGAAACAAAGTAGGGATTGTATGAGTGGCTGGTTATGCCTTTTGGCTTGACCAATGCCCCTGCTACTTTCATGAGATTAATGAATGATGTACTCGGGCCTTCTCTTCATGATTTCGTTATTGTGTATCTGGATGACATTTTGATTTTTAGTAAAATGTGGGAGGAACACTTAAAGCATGTTAAGCAGACATTAGATGTTTTGAAAAGAGAAAAACTTTATGTTAAACTCTCAAAATGTGAATTTGGAAAAACATATCTAAATTATTTGGGTCATATAGTAGGGGGTGGTGAATTGAGAATAGATCCCTCTAAAGTGGCAGACATTGTAAGCTGGCCTAAACCCAAGTCTGCTACAGAAATGAGAAGTGTCTTAGGAGCAGCACAATATTGGAGGAAGTCCATCTCTAACTTTTCCTCAATTGCAGCTCCCTTACATGATTTGACAGGATTGAACAAGATGTTTTAGTGGGGAGGCAAACATCAGAAAACCTTCAACACTTTGAAAGAAAATATTAGTATAGCACCTGTACTAGCACTGCTTGATCTACAAAGACCATTTGAGATCCAAACAGATGCCAGTGACTATGCCATGGGAGAAGTGTTGAAACAACATGGTCAACCTATATGTTATCATTCTAAGACTTTTAATCCTACACTAGTTAACTATCCTACATATGATAAAGAATTGTATGCATTAGTTCAGAGTGTGAAAAAGTGGAAACATTACTTAATGGGCAAAGAGACAGTAATACATATTGATCATCAACCACTTCAATATCTACACTCCTAAACTAAGTTGCAGCAATCAAGACATTACAGGTGGATGGGTTTTCTACAACAATTTCATTTAGTCATCAGATATAAAAAGGGCATACATAACAAAGTTGCATACATGTTATCTAGACCCATTATAAATGTAGATACTATACTTAAGCATAATTATGTACTACATGAAAGCTACATTGAAAAATATGCTCAAGATATAGACTTTAAAGATGTATATGCAACTTCGAGTCAAGGCAAAAGAGTAGAAGAATTGAATTATCATATGAAGGACCGACTCTTGTATCATTGTGGGAAAATTTCATTCCACAAATTGAGAGAGTAAATATAGTTAGAGAAGCACACACTTCTCTGATATCAGGTCACTTTGGGGTAAGTAAAACAGTTGCATAGCTGCAAAGATTTTGTAATTGGCTGAAAATGAATGAGATAGTTTCTAGATATGTAAGAGGGTGTACTATGTGTGCTAAATGCAAGCTCAACAATAGAAAACTAGGCTTGTACACTCCATTACCAGTTCCTTCTCACCCTTGGGAAAGTGTTTCCATGGATTTTGTTGGGGGGCTACCTAAGTCTAGAAAAGGTCATGATTATTTGTATGTGGTTATGGGTAGGTTCAGCAAAATGTGTATTTTGATACCTTGTAATAAATAAATTACAGCTAAAAAAACTGCAAAACTATTCTTTGAACATGTATGGGTTCATTTTGGGTTACCCACTTCTATTGTATCCAATCAAGACACCCGATTTGTGGGGAAGTTTTGGTCAAGTCTGTGGGAGCTAATGGACACCCAACTGAAGAAAAGCACATATTTTCATCCACAAACCGATAGCCAGATAGAAGTAGTTAACAAGGCAGTGATCCAGTTACTCAGAGGATATTGCAGCAAACATCCTAAGCTTTGGGATGAACACTTGTGTTATGTGCAGCATGCTTACAATAGAACAAAACATTCTTCTACATGGAGATCTCCTTTTGAAACCTATTTTGGTTTCACACCAAGGTCTCCTTTGGATTTTGTCTTTGGTAAAGATACCACGGTTGATGGACACAGTGATGTGGACAAGGAAACTAGGTTCATTGAACAGATCCAGGAGATCCACCAGGCAGTATAGAAACAGCTAGAAAAGAGCCAAGCCAAATACAAGGCAAGGCATGACAAGCATCCGATGGAGCATAGTTTTCAAGTTGGAGACCAGGTCTGGCTGTATATCAACAAGGACAAGATGCAAGGTTAAGGTAAAAATATAAAGCCTATCATATATGGACCTTTTAGGATACTTGAGAAGATTGGTGAAAATGCTTTTCGCTTTGATCAACTAGCTTACATGCACATCTACTCAGTCGTAAATGCAGATTGCTTAAGATTGTTTAAACCTTCAATTACTGAGGATCCTGAAGAGCAAAGTCAATTGCCTTCTATTGATGACCTGCTACCTGAATATCTGAATGAATTGCAGGAAGACACAGTCTTGGACAGGAAGGTGAGGACAACGCGTAAAGGAGATGTCGAGTACCTCATAATTGGACTTAAAGGTTCAAATCTGAGCAATGCAAAGTGGATTGAGATTGGGAAAGTGAGACAACAGTACCCTCACGTAGTCGATGCTTGAAAGAAAACCAACTTTTGGTGGTCCAAAAGCTTTTCAGTGGTAAGGCCGTGATCCGAATTGGATCCATAAAGACTAATCAGAAGAACCATGGCTGTACTAGGTCAGGACAAACTTCAAATAATTTAAAATAGCGATCAAAAACACCTCTAAACCAATGGCTGTGGCAGCCAGTGTGGAATGACGAGGACCTCAGTCAAAGTGCACTGACCGAGGCCCATGGAGACTGTGTGGGAGGCAAAATTAGCCCCTAGGAGGCCCAAATCGGGAAACAGAGGGAGTTTTTGATGCGCAATTAGTGCATCATTGGGTGAAAACCCTGAAAATGGAGAAGCCTCGAGCACTCGGTCACGTGGGAGCCAGGAAAACCGTGGGATAAAAGGCTAAGTGCTAAAGGTGGGACTTGCTCCAAAACCGGTGGTATTGATCAGGGGCATCCATGGGCGGTAAGCATTTTTTTATGAAAAAGGAGTGATTCCACTCAACTCCCAACACATGGCAAGCGAAGGAGACAAAAAACTATTGTTGATCACGTGCTAACGGTTGAGCTAGTCAACCACACGGGACGAGAGAATGGCATCGGATCTAGGGGATCTAGATCTAACGGCTGAGATCGCGCCCGATGGAGAAGACGAAATTGATGAAGGGTTTAGCCACGATTTAGAAGAACTTGAGATCCACTTTGACCGCCAAGGTGGTGGAAGACTCATTCCACAACGTAATCGAAGAATTGAACCGACGAAGTAGGCTGGCGTAGTTCATAGGAGGAAAAGTGGCCATCCCTGAGAGCCTAATGATGGCACCAAAACAGGGAACTCCAAGCACAACTACGAGCAGGCGATCTGACGGAGGTGGAAGAGGAAGTGAACCGCCATGAGATCGAATGGCTTTAAAGCCATGTACAGACCAAACAGAGGGCAGGAGTCAGAAATCGAAGGACGAAACACCGAAGACAGAAGACGGAGAAGGGAAGAACCAGTAAGGCAAAAAGCAGTAGGAGGACAGAGGGCGGAGCTGACCAAAGGTAGTGTCAAGCACTAGAGAGCTTGAGAGACTCAAGCCATCCCTGAGAGGATCTGTCAGACCAAAGAGGTCAAAGAGCTAGAAAAGAAAAGAGTCTTTGTACTCTAGTGGTTTGGGGAATCCAAGAACCACCTTGCCAAGCCAATCTGTTTCAGGAGACTCATATTGAGCTCCATTGTAATTCTCTGCTTCAAGACACAATAAAAATAAGGCCACCACTGAAGCTGGACTGGAGATGTAGCCCTGAAGGATAGGGTGAACTCGTTATTAATTTCTTGTGTTCTTGTATTTGCTTACTGTATTTCTCTGTTGTTTTCAATTTTTAAGTGTCTATGTATTTGCAATCTGATTGATCTATTGCTTAAATAACTTAGGCACACTAGCACATGAGTCTGTAATACCTCCAATTAATAATTCTTAACTGAGTTCACTCATTGGGTGATTATCAGATCAAAAACCCTTAGGGTATTCATAAACCACTAGTGTTGTCACACTGGTGGGCTCCGGTATTGCAGTAATAATGCTACAACTCCTGGGACTCCCTTCTTTACTTTTATCAACCCGGTAGTTCGTAACAAACTTGGAAGCGACGGTGTTGTATGCACAAGTACTAGCTCTTGCCGTAGTTGTCACTTGGTCAGCTGGCACAAGTCCATTAGGGGCTCAAGCCAACTTCTATGAGCTCTGAGAAGAAGCTTGTTAACTGATGGATGGAAGCTAACTCGAAGGAAGCTAATCTACTTGCGAAAATAAACTGAAAAGTTGAAAGAAAGCACAAACCCTAGCAAACCCTCATTTTGGTGGCCTTAAAAATGAATCAACACACATGTGAAATTATCCTACATTAACTTCAAATAATTATCATCCATGTATATTATTATCTTTTTTTCTTCTTATGAAATTAATTTTGTATGTTACTATGTATTATTACTCATTTTTGTTAGATTTATGCTCCGTTGTGCAGGTCTAATTAGAGATGATATTGTATGGGAATAGCATGTCCAATATATTTAATACAGGACCTCATCTTGATGTGAGAGGTTACCACTAATGATAATTAATGGGGTGGAATTGCATTTTAATTGCTGTAATTTAATTAACTAGGTCTTAATTTTATTTTGATTTATATTTATATAATAAATATGAATATAATAATTAAATAAAAAGGAAAAACTTATAAGAAAGAGATATGTAATAATGCATATAAACCAATAAAAATATGTATTACCGTTGTATATAAATGTAACTACAAGTGTTGAATTCAATAGTTAGATATTGCAATAATACAACAGTGATACATGTTTTGGTAAAATCAAATAGAATTTAATGCCAGCTGAATACATTTAATCCAATTTTTTTAATTGTGTTACTGTGTCAATTGACTTCTTTTAACTTTGCCAAAGCTGGTTAGTACAATGCATGCAATTAAATCAAAATACTCAAACCCTAGCAAACCCTAGCAAACCCTAATTTCAAATCTGCTTGGCTGCCTTTAGGATTCGTTTTGGTGTCCTGTGAGCTTGGAGTTGAGGGTGGAGATTTCGAGGAAGGGCCATTTAATGCCAGAGACAACCCCCCTATGAATCCTCACCTCAAGCTTGGTTGTCACCTGGCCCATAATTTCTTGGTTTTGCTCCAAAATTTGTCCAAAAAACCTGAAATAACCATGTATTAGCCTCCTAAGTAGAGTGACCACCCTTATTCGTTCAAATAACATAAACATACTAAAAAACATGCATAATCTATTAAAAACTGGAGGATTGAACAAGGACAATTAGGCAAAATGAGCCCAATAAGTTACCCAATTCGGGGCTCATCACACACCACTACAACTCTCATCATATGTTGGCTCCTTCACTAAACTTCAAACTAATGATTCCATCGTCATTTTCTCATCCATGTGGCCACTCTCTCACTACATCTCTAGCTTTGTTGATCCATATCTTGACTTGGAATTTCTAACTACTTGACCTCACTTTCACTATATCTCCAACCCATACCAATCCTTCATTCAATGGCATCGTCAATTTTTAGCACCATCCAATACCATTCACCTAAGTGATCCCTCATTGGCCTAATTTTCCATGAATCCTTCTGATAGGAACACATATCCCTCTTAAAAGCCAATGCAATTTCTCAAAGTAGTAACTAAAAATAAAACTTTTGGATAAGAAGCTTGGCACTTTTATGATATTTTCAAAATTCACGAAGATAAATAGTTTTTGGGAAATATTTGTGTGGCTTCTTCACACTGCTAGTTGTTAGGGAAAACTAACGAGAAACCTTCATGGTGAACTGCCTCTTGGGATCATTTCCTCTAGTTCAATTAAAAGATTTCTGTTGGGTATGATCCATGGAGCCAAAATAAACCTTAGAATAAGGATTTGAACTAATACCCTTGGGGTTTCCGGTAACTAGTTGCCTCACCGCTTTAGGACACAATCTCTATTGTGCATCCAACACATCTCGAAGGCTAAACAAACTTTCTTTCTATTTGAAATATTTGTTCCTTTTAAAGTCTCAATGATCCTACATGGTCAACCTTACATGATTCCTTCCATTGGATAAACCTACCACATAAATCATGTGTTGGTCGTCAACCATTCAATAACCTTGATACTCCAATCTTGCACTTAATTTTGCTTGCAACAACTGTGCCATGGTTTCTAACTCCAACACTTGGAAACTGATCTACATTTTAGATAGAAAATCATATGACTACAACCTTATGGAATCCAATCTCTCTCTTCTTTACTTATAAACTAACCACTTAGCATGGAGGAAACATCAATAATTAGTCTACTTGTTCATTCTTGTCCTTTGTGACACTAGTGAGCAAGTTTTTCGATCCATCTTAAAACAAGTATGTTTCCATGTATGAGTTTGTCCCTTATGACACTCTCCTCATCTTATTCCAAACCTAAATATTATCTTGTGTCCCACTCTGCTAAGCTCTCTATGGGAGTGTCACTCACCGTGACGTCTAGCCACACCTGAACTTTCTATCTTGGTTGATTCATGACTCTTCGTACTTGCGCTAGAGCACCATAGTTTATGACTATCACATTTGGAACTCATTCACTATCTTTGTAGGTATCCCTACCCTTCGACAATTTGTTCCATTCACTTTATTAATTAAACCAAATCATTAGGGTTGGTAGCCTTTTATGAGTCCCACGATCTCTCTCTATTGTCCAATCATAATAGCCAAAATTACATAAGCCAAGTTGTAGTGTACCCTTGCTCATTTACATAGGTTTCATGAATCGACTTACTTAATTCAACAATGATTACAACATCGTGCACATCTATTGGGTCATGGAATTGACATCCCTTTTAACATCATTTTCTAATATTTTCAACCATCTTTTCCCTTATAATCATACTCGATTACTCCACTAATCGCCCGTCTGATTTATGCATGCTACTCTTTCATGTTGCCTTAGTTCATACAACTCTGCTTATATTTTAATGAGAGGATGATTTTTTTGAGTAAATTTATTATTAGAATTGGCAAAGAGGATATTTCAGGATGACTTTGCTCGTTTGAGTGTTGTCTCTTGCATGTAATGTTGTTTCTCCAGGTTATGTGTTGTTGATATTCTAGAATAGGTTATGTTGATGATGTTGTCATGATGTTGATACTTAGTCTTGAAGTACTTTGTTTCATTAATGATGGCATCCAGAGTCAACACAAGTTTATACTCGGTTGTAGTCAACCTAGACCATTGTGCCAGCAAGGTGAACTATATTTTGATAGTACAACCAACTTAGTTGTAACAATTATGATTTTTTATCATTGACTTCTCACTAATTAGAGACATTGTTACAACATTGCTTTTATTATTAGGAAATTAGTTATAGTATGTTGTGTGAGACTCTCAAATTGGATAACTTGCAGATCGAAATATTCTCATGGCTGATTTTGGTTTCAATAATAGAAATGATGTAAATATATAAAAGGAGAAGCTTTCTACCTTGTGCAAGGGCGAAACTATTTTATTTTTGGAGAGTGTGCATCTATAACATTTTCAAGACTAATACAAACTCTTATGGGTTTGTGGTTCAACAATATTTTCTTGTCTTAGCTCGTCAGTTGTAAATTACCATCTCCCTGCTAAGGCAGAAGGGCCCTTCTCTTTAGCAGGGATCGCTATATCAATAAGGTAGTTTAGCAATGTGATTAATTTCCTCACAGTTATGTTTAATGTTGTTTAATTGTCAATGTTATAGAATTATTTGAATGTGTTGCAGTTATTGATGAATTGGTTAGCATAATAATTTATCTTCATTTTTTGTGTAACAACATAATTCCTGGATCAATCCATTTCTCAATGTGTACTATCTTTTATTGTGTTGGTACAATTTCTAGGTTTTGTTGAGTAGAATATTAGACAAACTATTTCATACATGTAATAGTGTGTTGTATAAATTGATGATTTGATGATTGTAGTGAGGTTGTTGATTGTATGAGGTTTTATTTGAATGGTTTATGTTATTCTTTCTAGGAACGTTATTTCCTTTATGGAAAATGTGATCATGAGTGATTAAGTGATGTTTATTCTACAAGAGTGATTTTGATTTCAAAATTATGTGCAAAGTGTGTTGGAAATACTGAGAGGGGTGTGAATTAGTATTTCCCTTAATTTTTACACAATTGGTTAATTTATTACTTAAAAAATTTAGAGCATTAAAATTAATCATGAAACATCATCACATAAAATTAACAATACAAAAAATACTTGTCTCAACACAAGCTTTGCATTATGTATGATTACATACACTTTTACCGGTTGAACTAGAAGGAAGTATAACACTACCCAAATATGAAAATGTTTGCAGATTGAGTCTATAGGAGTCTTCAACCTCCCTTACAATCAACCATCCAACCAACCACTATTGTTATACTTCACACTCCTACCTCACTTCCACTTCGCTGCCACTTCTCCTACTATCCATTGTTATTGGTGTCACGACCACTACTACTACTACCATTGTCGTTCCTCTTATTCATCATTGCTGCCATTGTAAAACTCCACAACTATCTACTATAATAAACCCTAGCTATAATATTGTTGTCCTTCCTATACTCAATTTGCGCATCAAGCCACTATCTTAATAAACCTTCAATAGTTGCATCATATCTTTCTCCTCATCAACAGAATAGACCCTAGGTCACAACAATAGTTTTACTAGTAATGAAAATACATCAATATCAGTCAAATATTAGTAAGCCAAAACCTGCACAACACAACAAACCTTAGCTGCTCCACTTCTCATCATCGAAGCTCAACTTGTCTTGATGTCTCTATTCAAATATTTATGTCTGCAAGTCAATCTAGACATAATAAATTACTAGTGTACAAAACCAAATTCCCAATAGATCATTGGTATACACATATGACATTCATTGTGCTCTATCCTATTTCTATTACATCAATTACTTCATAGTAGCAAGTCAGTTATTACTAGGCTCTTCAAATTTCCATCATGAACATATATACGCTTAATTTATTTTGTGTGTAAGCTCTAAATTTGACTGGAATCATCACCATTGCATAATCAGGTATTCACATTCAATTGTAGTATGATATTCATTGGCCTAGGTTAGGTCTTCTTGCTTAAAATATTATGATGATCAAGCAACTGGATCGATCTCACCATACTCCCTCGCACTTGATTTAATTGCATACTTGTTTTATCTATAAGTAATCAACCAATCATGTTAGCTTAGCCTAGTTAAGCCTTGAACGGAGTGATGAGGTTGTGCACAAATCACACTCTCTTCATTCTCACTTTGCTACAGATTGCAAACATAGGTTTCACTAGAAGTTGCATATTTTCCAGGTCACAAATAAGGTTGATGAAAATGTTCTATAGATCTGAATATATGTGTGATTATAAACATATAGATTGTGCCACAAAGATTCCCATCATTGTTATCTGAGCCACTGAAGAAAAAAAAGTTGCAAGAAACCCCATGAACCATATCTCCACGCTAGATTCAATGTATTATACAAGAACACACTGCGTGTTTGTAATCATGGTGTCAATAATCTCAATTATCAATCAAATGAAGTCAAATTCATTACATTTAATTATGATAGCATATTTAGATATTCTCAGACCACAAATAAAACAAGCATTTGGACCCGAGTTTCATCAGTTCTATGATCTCATTGATCTTGAATTATATTATGAGCTAGACTTGTCAGCCTATACTCTAAATTCTATCCCCACTTCATCGTTAAAACTCAAAGCAATGAATCATCACAAATATGAATCTTCACCAATATCACTGTAATGAGGTTGTGTTGACTTGGACCTTTGATGGAGTAATCTTTTCCCTTAATATATGCCTTCTAAGAGAGCTAAGAGCATCCTCACATTAACGAAGAAAACAAAACACAAGAAT
Organism: Pinus taeda; assembly: GCA_000404065.3. NCBI lineage: Eukaryota > Viridiplantae > Streptophyta > Pinopsida > Pinales > Pinaceae > Pinus > Pinus taeda. The sequence goes on along the minus strand of APFE030375488.1, from coordinate 170,730 downwards.
CATTATACCATATGAATCTTGAATCCACTCGGATCCTCAGAGATTCAACAAATGGTTAGAAGCTTGGCCGCAGAAGAAAGAGAAGGAAACTTCACTTGCAAACATGATCTAGTAAGATTTATTTGGAAAAACATAGCTCATACAACCGTAGGAAATTTCAGAGATATGCATTAGGTATACCTCGGGAATTAATCCGAATTAGGGCAAATATATTGTCTTAATTAGTATCAAGTTACAATGCAATCTCACACCCATCAAATCTACTTCAAAACTATTTCAGATTGCAGTAGAAATTGAGTCGTAGTTAGTGCATATATTTCTTAATACAAGTTTGGATCACCCTTGGAGAAAGACAAGGCCTAAAGACCTTAGATATCTAAAAAAGAACCCACACCCAAAAATAGAGATCAATGTATAGCCAAAACAAAGACACCAATCAATGGTCTTTCACAAAATTTTATCCTTCTTGGCCAGAAAGGAATTCCAGAACCTGAAACCCATGATCCAAAACAAACATAGCCCTATCTCCTTGTCAAAACTCCTCATATCACCTGCAAACAATATGGGTAACCCTTAAAGGAACAACGAACCAAAAGTAACTCCCCAATACTATTTGTGCTCTTCTCCACAGGCTCGAGAATACATGCATATCTCAATTGGATGCATGAGTGCCATTTTTATAGTTTTTGGAGGGTAATTAATTTAGGCAACAAACTAGAAGAATTTTAGGAGGGAAAAGAGTACAAATTTGAATTTAAATCTCCCTCCAATTTGACCCATTAATTAAAATTCAATTCGAAACCCCTTAATTTCAAAATAATTATTATTAAAACCCTCTACAATAATGTGTTTCCATATTATGAATAAACTTCCACATCATCAATTTGCTAGGGTTGTCAATCACAATTGTTCAACCAATAATCTAATGCCACATCATCATACTTGGGTTTTTTATCACTTTCTAGGGCTTCAAATTTGATCAAACATATATCTCAAACTGTGAAGGTCCACATGATGCTCTACATGTCAAAAAAATCAACATGATGAGTAGAATCTACTAGTGAGGGTCTCCAAGATGAACTCAAAGATTTGCTTAATCAAAAAATCCAACAAGTGCGGGGTATGATAATCTTCTAGGGAAACCAATCCATAGAATTATGGTTTCATCACCACATCATCTCATCCATGACAACTAACATACTGAGGACATCAAAAACTCTAACAAGTGTAGGGTATGATCACCATCCAGGGAAACCAAACCATAGATTTAGTGTTTCATCACTGCATCATCTCATCCATGACAACCAACATAGATAGATGTATTTACAACATTTACTATTATTTAAGATTCTTGTAAATCATCTTTAAAATTCCTAAACTATAAAACCTCCTTGTAATACTCAATAAATGTATAAAGCAAAAGTGAATGATTGGTTGAGATCGTGTACAACCGCTCCAACCACATCTCCAATGTATAAATACACTAAGTCTAATAGAAATATGGTTGGAATTCTTTCCTACATTTTATTGTTCTTTATGCATTCTCGTATGTGTGCTCTTGCCGTTATCACTGCAATGCAGCCTCTTCTTGCATAATGTAAGTAGGATTATAACATTTGTCATCGTCGCCTCCTTCATTTGGCTGGGTGACAACAATAATGAATGGAGGTGGTTCGAACATGCAAAGGAGAAAAGTCAAGAGGATGAATCGATTGAAAATGTTGTAGTGAGAGATGCAAGTTAATGTGCATGGACATTGTCAATGCTGACGTTGAAAACCTACAAAAGAAAGAGTGGGATTAAGAAAATTTGAACCTGCAAGAAGAAAAAAAGTGACGAGGATTAATGTGCATTGAAGATTGGTTTTAAAGGATGTTTTCCAAGGAAAGGTTGTTGCCTATAAATAGTGTTCTTAAACGTCAAGGCTTGAGGAAGAGAACCTGTAAGAAGACCGTGAGAACCTGCAAGAAGAAAGAATAGGAAGATTAACCCATTGCATGAAAAATGACTGGTTATGTTCACAGATGTGTTATTATATGAAGAAAATTGTCGTTGATGAAGCTGTTGGGAAGATGATGTTGTTGAATGGTAGAAATACAAAGAGAATTTTCGACTTGATTTAAATACTGAATTTTTTTCTGTTCAGTGTTACCAAGAGAACCAACAACTTATTATTGATTTGCAGAAAATCCATTTTTTGGGCCTATAATGCTCCACAAAATTATATAAAGAAATATTGAATGTTGAGAGTTCATGCTACCAAGAAAGAAAACAACAAAGGTAGAAGTAGGATCGGTTGTTTTAGATTTCGTCCAACCAAATGCTCAGAGGCCCAGTCATTAGTCATGGCACTGAAGGATTTAATAGTCAAAGTGAAGAGCTTAGAGGTCCTGACTTCGATCTCTGAGGAAAAAGGATTGATAAAGTTGAAGATGCCATGGAAAATAATGGGTCCATGTTCAGAACTTCAGACCTTGACTACGAAAACACAATTCCTAATGCATGCAATTATTGTCCCTTTTCACCTCCTTCTGCCCTTGTTCGTGTGTAGTAGAAGGGCTAATCAGAGCCTGTTAATGACTACTTGACATTGAAGTCAACTTCGACTTTGGATTCGATAAAGTTATATTAATTTTCCAAGTCTATTAAGAAAGCCTTGACCTGTTTGATTTCGGCTTGACGTGGGAGTAATTTTCAACCCGAATTGCGACAGAGTTTACTTACCAATTGAGTTATTTTACAGTTGTTGAATATGATCGATTTTTTTCACCTTGATCAGACTAATGTATTTTTTACATTGAACTTAGTCAAATCCCTGGAAAAGATCAACGAAAGTCAACTAGAGTTACTTGACTACGTAGGCATCTTTATGTAGAATGGCATGTTGAGTCAACTTTCAACTCAAATAGCTGGAATATGTGATAAATATTTGATTGAAGAGCCAATATCAACATGCATCGACTCTAACTTGGTTTTCCTCCAGCGAACTAGAAAATTGAGTTGATGGTAGTGGCCTGATGAAGATTGCATTGTTTCTAATTTACTAGATATTATAATGTTTTCTTCTGAAGTCCATTGTTGAAATTTGACAATGTAGAATTCGATTGATAGAAACAACAAGAATATACATGGAAGTAGACCATTCCATCGGTCGAGTTAGAATACATCTTTATGAACCCAGTAGAACTATTTAAAGAACAAAGCACATGCAAGTCAACTTGTTCGTAGAGTGCCAGACCTGACTTCGACTTGTAACATTCCGATATCGACTGATCTAAGTAAAGAATCAATGGGGATCCAAAAAAATTAACTACCATCCATCACGAACATGACTTGTGAGCGGAGTTATCAAAATTCGATCTATTTACTAAATCTCACTATTTTAGGCACAAACTATTATGTAGAGTCCTAATTTAAGAGTTATATGAAGAACAAATTTCATAAAGTTAAAGTCAAGTTAGCTGGTCATGTTTTGTTGACATCTAGTTGAAAATCATTGTAAAACTTGTCAGTCAAAAAGTTGGCAAGTCATAGAAAGTATCAATCACATTTATCCTTCATTTATCCTTCATGTAATTTATTGAGTATGGGCTTAATATTAATAATAATGGGTGCAGAGCATCTATTATAATCATTCAGAAAATTGAATAAGAAACATACAACATATATGTAACAATAAATATGAAAGTATCAATCATATTTATCATTCAGAGTATGGGCTCTGTAATAATAATATTGATAATAATGGGTGCAGAGCATCTATTATAATCAGTTAGCAAATTGAATAAGAAACATACAACATATATGCAACAATAAATATGAAGTAATAAGATTGATCAAAGAATTTTGTAGCAGAAGATGCAAGAACAAAATCATAGGATCTGAACACACAAAGCATTGAACTATTAAAAATGATGACAATATTAAAGGACTATGTGGATTGACCCCTCGGTATACAGTAGTTGCAGAATGGATCTTTAGAATAAAGTGAAGGATGGTTAATATGTAGATGATTCACTTATTTTATATTTTAAAGAAAGACTCCAAGGAATGACGGTCATGTGTTGGACTCACCCATAGAGAGAGCAAAAAGGATGCCCCTAGATTGGAGAGGACTCGCCTCATGGTTCTTGGTTGGAGTAGCAGTCCACATGAATGTGAATAGTTGAAGATTTGTAATAATTGGCCATGAGACAAGAGGAAGTCACAGTAAGCCTTGTATATGTTTGTCTACCTATTCAACTGGCAGTTGTTGCGAATGATTTACCTATGCGAGTGGTATACATAGTTGATGTACAATAAGGATACTTCTACAAAAAGTAATGATCCAAGACATGTTGCATCGTTGCTCAGTATGAGCGTGGCATTGGGGGTGGGGGAGAAGTTGAGGGGCCTCTTAGGCCTATGTCTTTCATCATATATTATATACTATGTAAATTTCAGTAATACTCAGTAAATGTGTAAATTAAAAGTGAATGGTTGATTGAGAGGAGGTATAACCACTCTAACCACATCTTTGATGTATAAATATACACTAAGACTAATAGAAATATGGTTCCCACATTCTATTTTTCTTTGTGTATTCTTGTTGTTATCATTGTAATGTAGCTTGTTCTTGCATGATGTAAGTAGGCTTATCACCAATGCCTATAAAGTTGCTATAAGAGAGCTAGAGATTGTTAAGATGGGAGAGTAGAGATTATTGCACACACATGACAAATGTACTAAGTGCTCTATATATTAATAAAATACAATGATACATATAAAAAGAGCTATGTCTCAATATAGGAAAACTATTTTGAACATAAAATCTCTTAGTTAAGTGAATATCTCAACCTCACACCAAACTAGGAAGTTATAGTTGGAGAGAATCTCTCAAATCAACTAGGCCTTAATAATCTTCTTGTAGACACTAGAAATCTACCTAATAATGACCAATAGACTCAACAAGTAAAATATATTATCACACACATTAAGGCAAGTGTCAGTTACATACTCCAACACTCCCCATTAACAACTACTTGTCTTAATATTCATCTGTTGAGGTTTTCAACATCTTATCCTCTGCAGAAAATGCTTCATTATGACTTGAAGATCCTCCTTAATAGTCAAGTATATGTTTGTTCCAACCTAGTACTATCACTTTGTACCTCAATATTGCACACATCACCAAACTATCAATGTCCATATAAAGAGACAACCATCCACCAGAATGCATGAGTACCTAACCATTGCAACTGTCGGTCTACTAGGATGTCCTTCACATACATGATTCATTCAACCTATTGATGAACTCCTCATGTATGTAAAATTTCACCTCACAGAGTCTACATCTAATAATATGGTCAACTCAAGTGCATGTAACCAACACATGGCCCACTCTTCAGAGTGTTAAAGAACTCCCTTATAGAGGCTATTGAACTAAACTAGATAATGTCATTATGAGGGACACACTATAAATGGGCATGCATGTCTCTCTAGGTATTATAGTGATATTCCATTTTCATGTTACATAGATACTAGTACAACACACTCCAACTCATGGAGATACTAAGTACATACTTTTGAATTACCACTATGTCAAAAAACATAAACTTGCTTACTAATACATGTGTGACTCAAACTACAATATCACGATGAGTGTATTATTGTTAAACTCAAATAATTATACATTTGTCCATTGTCATTCAATTTCCATTTTTGCTACCATAACAAATATCATCTGCTACCATAGTGCCTCAAAAAAAGTTGTCTCTACTATCTCTAGCACAAGTACTATCTCCTGCTTTCCATTGTCTTTAGTTGCCTTTCTTCACCATAAGCTTTCTTTTTCTCCATCTTGTACCTACATACAATTGATTATTGATGTCCATGTAAAAGGAAATCCATCTACCGAGGTACATGGATACCATCCGATGTACTCGCTTGTTCTCTAGGAATCCTTTTCACTTACATAGTTCATCAATCAAAACTTGGTCCCTCACATTATGAGATTAGTCCATCTAATATTCTCCCCTTAATCGAATATCAATTTCTCAGACTCCACATCAAGCTAAGATACAAGTACACTTGCCACCCTTGTGCCTACCCTAGTGATTCATTCCACAACTTGGTGCCATGCCCTCTCTCTACATAAGAGCGATACATGCTACATGATTACATGTGTCATCGCATGAATCTATGTAGGCCTAACTCCATAGGTCTTAAAAGGGAAAATCCACTTCTTACAACTTGGACCAATATTTATGTGGTGTTAGGTACAACCAATCATGCACCTGCTTACACAATTACATCAAATCAAGTACAACAAGCATTCAAAATGCATTTTCAAATGCCCAACATATAAGCTCATTTACATCTGATCATCTTGCATCGCTTTGCTTTACCTCTTCGACTAGGGTGTTCCTTCTTTAGAATCATGTACATACTTGGTGTCTTGGATTCATCTGTGATTTGTTAAAGTAGCTAATTCTAATAAAACCACTACATTGAGTTACCTATGCTAAATAAAGATGCCTCTAATTCCGTAAGTACCATCATTAACTTGTTCTTCATCGGAGTTTCCAAACAAACAATTGTTTTTATCAATCCTAAAGATTTACATTTCCATAGTTGAGTAAGAACATATTTCTCTTCCCAAGCTCCAAATAAATTCAAAGAAAGCATTTCTCTTTATCATGGCCCAGGATTTCCACTATCACCATTGGTGCAATCAATTGTGCAAGTTGGATTTAAAATCTTGGATCTCCTTCTTGAGTACCTCTTTCCACTCACTTTAGCCAAGTATCCTCCATTTGAAAGCCTGCCTCCTCTTCTTTGACGATGTGTTCTCAATAGTCAACAACACCAAAAATATTATCCCCCGAAACAAAATCAACTTGCAATATACATATAATCTAATTAATGTAAATCCACATGCAATGAATGTCTTCCTCATTTCCTCACACATAAATCAAGTCATTCCTCTTGAAGTAGTGCACCTTTCTTTTCAACTTACCTTTTCACCCTTCCTCATTGTTTTCACAGCTGCGCCAAGGCCGTACACAAATATCCAGCATTAAGATAGAATTCAACCCCTTTGGATTATCTTGAGACCATTAATATCTCATTCATACTTCATCGGTTTCTTTAGGGAAGGCCTTCATACTTCATCGGTTTCTTTAGGGAAGGCCTCCATTTTTGCAGACATCTCTCTACCATTTTAAAACACGAGAGAGCACAAAGTATTTCACTTCAAATTAGAGTGTGGTGTTCAGGGGAATGAGGGGAGGAGACCCTGACTCTCCATAGGCCAGCTTTGGAGATATTCTAAATATGGCCTTCTAGCCTTCTTCATGCTCACAATGCCCTATTCCATAACTTGACATTGGTTGAGTTTAAATCTGAAAGGGATTCCTCTATCTAGGCTGGAATCGAAACGCGTTCCATCCCGAAGGGCACCAGTGTATTGTACTTCATCTCGGATGAATGGTGTTTGCCACGATTCCCCTTCTTTCAGGATCAACTTTTTGAGACGCCAATGGACAAACTCTTTGGTTTCTGCAACCCAGAAACGACTGCCATTCGTTCCGGTCGTTACTTTACTGCCTTAGTCGAGAGTGTAAGGAGCTGTCATATTCATTCTCTACTTCTTACGATTCTGGAGAAAGCAATATTTCTATGTCGTGAAAAGTCACGTGGATGACCTGCTTCATATACTTGAATTTGGCACGCACACTAATTGCAAATAGGGATGGAATTTGTGAAAATTGCTTATCATTGGGTGATTTGCTCGTTAAAAATAACTAAAATAATATTTTTTTTGTAAGCTGGAGCGGGACTCTCCAATTTATATGTCCATTATGTACTCCACTATGGGAGAAGGGTAGCTCAAGATTTGAACCCAAGACATCCGGTTTGGTGAGACTTCATTTCCACGGCCCTTGCCGGTTGAGCTACCCCATGTGGACAACTAAAATAATATCTTAACTTATCAATATTTTTTTTTAAATAATAGAAATAGACATTATTTTTTTAATGATCCAAATAAACACTAGAATTACAAAAAATCAAATTTAAAAATATTTCAAATTTGAAATTCCTACTTGCTCAAATAATCTGCGTGTGACCCTTATCCCCATCACTATTAACTCATATGCAACAATTCTCACCACATGACTTATTGTGCACACTTAATAAATGTGTTGAGCTTTTTACATTAATCAAATACAATGAGCTATGTATTAAGATAGGAAAAGTATTTTGAAGATATAATCTCTTGATTGAGTGAATATTTTAACCTCACACCAATGTGGAATGCTAACTATTTAGAGAGAATAAATCAATTAGGCCTCAACAACTTGCTAACTAATAACAACTTGCTAACTAATAGCAGCAGGTTCTTGGTAGTAGAAGCTAGAACTCTACTTAATAATGACCAATAAACTCAACAAATAAAATATATGATCACACACAACAAGACAATTGGGAATTTCATACTCCCATAAACAAAATGCGAAGACTTTTTATATATACGAAAGAAAAACAAAAAAATTTCAATTATGTTTTTTTGGGCTGGAATTACATTACAAAGATGTTCATTTTTGGCTTAGACTCAAAAAAAAAAAAAAAATTCACTATACAAAATAAATATAAATACTAAAAATATTATTATATTAAAATTTAAGCACAAATTGTGGGTAATAAATAGTTAAAGGGGAAAATAGAACTAAAATACTATGAGGAGATAATCAATCTAAATCTAGAAAACTAAAATTTATCTTTTTATCATTACTGGTGTAAAGAAGAAAACAAATATTACTAAAATTAAAACAAATTCTTATCAGATCCAGAGTGAAACTAAGCATTGCTCAATTCTCAAAACATAGTAAGATGAAAGAGTTTGTCACCTTATTGAAGATGAAAATCAATTTCTCATACCTATATATGTCACACAACCAATCTTTTCTACTTTTTAACTCAATAAAATTATAGTAATTTTAAAACACTTCTTTTAATACTCTTCCAACACAAAAATAAAATTTTAAAAATTCAAAATAATTTTTTATCATCTTTAAATTTAATAAATTATATTCGATCTTAATTATCATTATTAATAAATCATATAATCTAATAAATAATAAAAAAAATGAAACTCGATTATATAAATAATTTTTTATATATTACAAAGTGACAATTTTTATATAATATATATTAAAATATCAATTTGTCTTTTATTTTTATAAAGTTATAAATAATTACATAAATTTAAAAATAATATATAATGATAAATTATGGTAGTAAATTAAAAGAATCATAAAATATAAATTATTGTATTAATATATAGTTACTAACAAGGTGATCGAATATAGTTTGATGAGAAATTATATATCCCTGAGAACTACTCCAAAAATGATTTATTCAGTTGAAAGAAAAAACACATGACAGAATATACCCACAGTCCAAGAAGATAATGCAATATATCATCATTATCAATTTGTTTACAAAACTGAAATTCCAAATAATTTTATTCATTAAATTCGGAATAAATAATCCTAAATGTTACCGTCATATTGGTTAGTTTTCCATCATTGTATTTACTAAATTTCGAAAATGCCCGAGTGATTACGGCGATTCAAACTTTGTTTTCACCCGAATCAATACGGCAATTCAAACTATGCAACTATTCAAATTTTCCACAATGGCTTCATGGGAGCATTGTAATTATTTATTTATGATCCTAATTAATATTTAACAAAGTTGAAATGATCGGTTAGAATTTAGAAGTAACAAATTATTTATATTTAAAATTATTTATAGTTTTATTTGTGTGTTAAAAAAGTATTAAAAGAAGTGTTCCAAGATTACTATAGTTTTGTTAAATTAAAAAGTTAAGAATTTTGGTGGAGTGACAAAAGTTTTGAAATTTAGATTTGATGTGAGTATAATTTGGATAATTTAGGAGAAAGTGTTTTTCATTTTCAATCTTTCTATTGTCACAACGTCTTTTTCCAATCATCCTTTTGTTTAATTTTGCTAGGGCATTATTAGAGTGATTTTTCTTACACGGATAACAACTTCAAACAATCATTATTAGCATTAACATTTTTCATAATCATCAGTTATAAGTAAATTCATTCACAAGCATGAAAGAACAGTAAGAAAAATCACCATAGAAACAACAAGAAATCATGAAACAAGAGAAACAAAAATTAGGCTTGAGGCTAGGGCAAAATCCACAAGGGGAAAACACATAAATGTTTTCTTTATGAGAGAGAGAGTTTCGGATTCATCAGTTAACAAAAATGACCATAAAAAAATAATAGCCAAACCAATAACCAAGATCATGATCAAGTTTCATGTCAGAAACCAAGTTCCTGAAATTTCGACATTCCCTAGAATTTCGGCCTCCTAAAATTTTGACCCTCATGTAATTTCGTTGGATGAGAGATGTATGAGACAAAATTGATGTGTCCAAATAAGGAGAAAAGATATCCTTTATATAGCCTTCAAGTGGGTCGAATGGGTGTCTCTTAAGGGCCCAATTAACTGAAAACATCATGACGCTGACTTGAAATAAATTTAGGAGGCAAATTTAAAAATTCAAATTTCCCATTTCTTTTCCAAGATGAAAATACCAACCATGGCTACCATATTTTCCAACACTCCCTCTTAGCCAGGTAGGTATTTTCCATTTTATCTCTCAAGATCAATATTCCCGACCAATCATAGGCCTCACAGCCCACGACCTAAGAAAGAGATCACAAACACAAATCTCTCTCTCCATCAAGATCAATCTCCTCAACCAATCATAGGTCTCACAGCCCACGACCTAAGAAAGAGATCACAAATATAAGTATCTCTCTCTGTCAAGATCAATCTCCTCAACCAATCATAGGTCTCGCGAACCACATCCTAAGGGAGAGATCATCAATCTCATCACAAGGAAAGATACATAGCATCCAACTCATCTCAATGCATCTCCCCGACCACAAGGTCTCACAACGCACAACCTAAGGGAGGAATCATCAAGCCAATGCATCTCCTAGACCAGAAGGTCTCGCAACACATAGCCGACATGAAGAATCATTAAATAAATACATCTCCTAGACCATAAGGTGTCACACCAGACAATCTAAAGGAAGAATCATCAAACCAATACATCTCCCAGATCACAAGGTCTCACAGCACACAACCTATGGGATAAATCATCAATGCACCTCTCGAACCACAAGGTCTCACAATGCACATCTTACGTAAGTGACAATCTTCTCGACCAATCCATTGGTCTCAGAGCTATAGCCTAAGGAAGATTTAGGATGCTATGTAATCATTGCTCCCTCTCCAAAGGAAATCTCATTCATTCCAGTTTCTTCACAATAAGCATCAACAACCAATTCAACATAAAAAAAATGTAGCCATGGTGGATCTCAAACATTTCAGCAAAAAACATCCAATTTTTCATCCAGCTTCAGTCAGGGCTTCTCTCAGAAGCAAACATTAGCAGTTATTAGTAGTCAATAATAGACTTCAGCAATGGATTCTCACAGAAGCAATCATCGACAACCATAAAAGTGAATATCCAAAAGGGGATAACCTAGAAATTATTTCCTTATGTGAGAGAGAGAGAGAGTTCCAGATTCATCAATACAACAAAAATAACCATAAAAAGATAATATCCAAACCAATAACCAAGATCATGATCAACTGTCATGTCAAAAACCAAGTTCCTGAAATTTTGTCCCTCCCTAGAATTTTGGCCTCCTCCTGAAATTTTGGCCCTCTTGTAATTTCATTGGAGCAGAGATGTATGAGACAAAATTGATGTGTCCAAATGAGGAGAAATGATCTCCTTTATATAGCCTTCAAGTTGGGGTCGAATGGGTGTCTCTTAGGGGCCCTGTAATTTCGTTGGATCAGAGATGTATGAGACAAATTTTTTGTCGAAATGATGAGAAATGATATCCTTTATACAACCTTCAAGTGGGGGTTGAATGGGTGTCTCTTAGGGGCCCAAATAACCTAAATCATCATGAGGCCGACATGAAATAAATTTAGGAGGCAAATTTAAAAATTCATATTTCCCATTTCTTTTCAAAGATGAAAATACCGACCATGGATACCATATTTTCCAACACCCTTTTCTTATTATACCGACGATGTTGGTTGAAAATTGGTTTGTTCGATTAAGGTGTTTTGGGAATTGACCAACATCAAGTCTCACTATGCAATTAATGATATTTTTTTCTTATTTTGGCAATTTTTGTTTTCTTCTTTACACTAGCCAAGACAAAGGGATAATTTTGACTTTCAATATTTTGGTTGATCCCCTCCTTATAATATCTTAGCTACTTTTTCCCTTTAACTGTTTATCACCTCACAATTTCTCCTTAAATTATATGTCATCGTATTATTAATAATATCCTTATTCTACAAAATGATTTCCTCCTTTACCCCCCAATGATCTAGCCATGAATATGCATTCTTATGCCATCCCTGCTTTCGCTGACGGTGGTGGTTGTGGAGGGACTTAAAAGAAATTTTAAGAAACCTTTTGTATTCCATGTTTTTTAAAATTTTCTTATACATAAGATACCTAGTCATAGCCATGCTTTCAATGGGGAAATACTTGTTTTGACAAGGAGAATATGATAAGGTGTATTTCTTTTAATCTTGAAATTGCATGTTATACATTTCTTTTGGATCTGTTCTATCTTCCTCCATGATTCTTTGAAGATACTACAATGCATGTATAATTGAAGATGTGGAGACATTATCTTTTAGGCAGGAGGTTTACATTGATGAGCTATCAAAGTGGGTTGAGGTATTTGTTTGAACAACCAAATATAAATGCCAGGCAAGCTACATGGTTGGCTACCCTTAGTGAGTTTGACTTCGAGATCAGATACATCAAAGGGAAGGAGAACCGTGTTGCAGATGCTCTTAGAAGGAAGGTATCGGTAAACCATATAGCAGTTATAATCTCCTATGGGATAGAGTTACAGGATAGGATCTTGTAGGTAGGGCAACGAGATGACAAATACATGGAGATTATGCACATGTTATAGTAGATTATAGGCACAGGCACAGGTTTAGGTGCAGTTACAGCGACATGGGATCAGGATGAAGACTATCGTCTCACGGAAGATGGCTTGGTGAGGTTTTGATACAGAATTTATGTGCCAAATTGCAGTGAGCTCAAGAAGATTATCTTGAGGGAGTGTCATGTGAAACCATTTTCGGGGCACTAGGATATCAAAAGACATTGACGACGGTGAAGAAGTTTTATTATTGGGAGAATCCGAAGAAGGAAGTGGCAGAGTTTGTGGCTAGATGTTTAGACTGTCAGCAGGTAAAGGCGGAATGCAAGCATCTAGGTGGTTTACTACAACCTATAGTGATTTCAGAATGGAAATGGGAGGTCATTTCCATGGATTTCATCACAAGTCTTCCAAGGATAGTGAAACAACATGATTTTATTATGGTCGTGGTTGACGGGTTGAGCAAGGTAGCTCACTTCATTTTGGTGAAGACTACATATTCAGCTAGTGTCGGATTTTGGTCAATTTGTGGAGCGAATAGTGGAGAAACTAGGAGAGGTCATAACCTCTTTAGTTTTTGACCAAATTGGGAGAAACAAAAGGCTAGATGGCCATTTTTTTTACATTCTAGACTCATTGGAGCAGGTTTCAGAAGCATTTGAGCATCATAAACACATTTTTTTTTACATATTTTAGCACAATAGAGAGGCCTAAGCCATTGGAAGTTGGACCAAGGAGACATAGCCTAGGCGGGGTGAACTCCTTCATCATGTTCCTGTTGTGATGTGTTTTTGGTGATGTTCTGTACATTTATATGTTGTTGTTCAGTTTCTTATTTATGTTAAATTGCTCATAAAATTAACATAAAAGCTCGTTTTCACTTGCAATAAACTCATGAATCCTTAAGCACATGAAAAACATTTTGTTTATAATCTGAGGGGGATCTTAGCACAACAAAACTAATTTTCTTAATCAGATCAAGTTTGGTGTCAGAGCTCTTGGTTTTATTTGTGCAAGAAGGATTTAATTGTTTGCAATTTTATGTCATGCTTACAAGTTTAAAACTCAAAAGAGGAGAAGAGAAACTTGTTGAAAGCCCTGAAGTTGGGTCAAAGGGAAGAAGGGCAAGGTTGCCACAATTTCCACTACCAATTCTTCCTCAAGTTGTAGTTGAGGCACCAGTGAGCATGTCTCATGAAGGAGAGCCTACAATGACAGAGGATGAGAAGGTCTTCAAGAAGGATTTCTTTGATATGAAAGAGGTGGTGAAGGTACTCTATGAAGAGAGGAATACCAGACTGCAGGGTGAAAGCTCCAAACCTCCTAAAGGAGAAGGTTCTTCAGGAAGAGGTAATGGAAATGGAGGTAAACCTCCACCCTCTCCACAATATTCTCATATTCTTCTTCATAGGCATCTTCACCCTCTTCCACTAACACAACCCTTACTCATACTCATCAACATACCTCAAAAGGAACTAGTAAATCACCCTTATTAAAACTTGATGTTAAATTTGAACTGCCCATGTATAATGGTGAAGTGAATTTAGAGAAGCTTGTTGGATTCGTTAGTTGAAGGTCTATTGCAGAATTGAAAACCTTCAAGAGGATGACATAAATATTCAATTAGCTTCCTTGAATATAGAGGGTGCAACATTAGTATGGTGGGAATCAAATACACAAGAGGAGATAAAAAAACATGATAAGATCTCAATTTCTTGGTCTGATTTCATTGCTGCAATTAAAACAAAATTCTACCCTCTAGCTTATATGTAGAAATCCATCATGAATTGGCAGAAATTTAGACAACTTAAAGGTCAAAATGTGCAAGATTACACCCAAGAATTCATAAAAAGGTCTCTAATGTTAGGTGTAGATTTCAAATCACAAGACACATTGCTAAAGTACATAGGGGGTTTACACAGTTACCTTAGGCATAGTATGTTAATGTTTAATCCCAATAATCTAGATGATGTGTGTGTGCAAGCCACTCATCTTAGGGCAAGAGGGAAAAGAACTCTAGAAGAGGGTAGTAAAAGTACATTTAAGGTTAAAGAGAAAGAAAAGGGTTTCAAAGGAAAACAAAAATGCATCCATTAAGAAAGAAGGAGAGAAAACAATATGTAAACATTGTTCCAAAGAGGGTCACTATGAAGTTAATTGTTGGAAGCTTCATCTCAAGATGAGGCCTAAAAAAGTCAACAATAAAGGAAAAGAAAAGACAACTGCCATCATTCAAGAGGATTTGGGATCTGATTCGGGTGATGAAACTAAAATTATAGCCATGGGTATAAAAGGAAAAGCATCCATTTCTAGCATTAGTATATCAAATTGTCACACTAGTACTCCAAATGAAGAAACAAGGATTGAATTATTTCATGTGAGGGTAATCTCAAAACATACAAAAATCAACACACTATTTGATAGTGGGTCTCTAGCCAAATTGATATTTGATGATTTAGTCAAGAAAATTTTACTTGAAACCATTTTTCATCCCAAGCCATATCCATTGGGTTGGATATGCAAGGACACAAACTTACAGGTTACAAGAAAATGTATTCTTTAGTTTGCAATCACAACAAAATTCATTGACGAAGTTGAATTCGATGTTGTACCGCTTGATATATCAAGAAGTGTTTTGGGTTGTCCTTACCTCTATGATAGAAAATCAATCTTCTATCGTCATGAAAACAAGTACCACTTGTTCAAATATGGTGTGGTGTATATTGTGAGAGCCCATCGCAAGAAACTAAATCTTTCATTAGTTAATGAAGGGCAAATGAAAAGACTAGTGAATGCAAGAAAAAATTTAGTGCTTCTTATGATCAAACCCAATGTTGATGTTGATTATGAAGCATTTGATGGTTGTAATTCAAAATTTAAAATTGATTTGGTTGATGTAGTTAACCATGATGAGGAGGTGTTTCAGAAAGCAAAGGGGTTTCCTCCCAAGAGGAGAATCCAACATAAAATACCATTGCAACAAAAGTGTCTTCTTACTAACATTGATATGCATTGGATGTCAAGAAGGGAAAGTGCAGAAATAACAAAGAAAATCCAAGGATTTTTTAACAAAATGATCATTCGACCATCTCCTTCACTGTGGTTCACCTATTGTTTTGGTTTCCAAGAAGAATGGAGAGCATTTCATTGAATGGGATTCAAGAAGTGGCTATCATCAAAGTAGAGTTGTTAAAGGAGACATATGGGAGACGACATTCAAAACCAAGCAAGGTTTGTTTGAATGGCTTGTTATGATTTTTGGTATTTTCCATGCTCCTACTACTTTCATGCATATGAAGAAAGATGTATTGAAGCCATTTCTAGACATGATAGTCTACTTGGATGGAATTTTCATTTTCAGAAAATTTCATTATGAACATGTCATGTGTGAGAAAAAAAATACTTGATGTCATATGTCAAGAAAATTTGTTATTGAAGATATCAAAGTATATGTTGGATAAAACTTATTTGATCTACTTAGGCCATAATATTGGAGAAATGAGTTGAAGTTATACCTCTCCAATATTGATGCCATTATGGATTGGTCAATGCTCAAGATAGTCATTTGGATAAGAGGTTTTTTTGGAGCAGCCCAATGTTGGAGGAAAGATTTTCTTAATTTTCTTCTATTGTAGCTCATTTGCATTCTTTGGCAGTTGTGCAAAAGGTCTTCTAGTGGAGAGGCAAACAACAAGAGGCATTTGATGCTTTGAAACAAAAGATCAGTTCATCCTTTATACTTGGTCTTATACATTTGAAAAATTCATTTGAGTTTCAGGTTGATGTATGTGACTATGCCATAGGCGCAATCTTTATGCAATGTGGTAAGCCTATTTCATTTCATTCAGATGGTACAATAATTAATTTGCAGCGATAAAGGCACTTTCATTGGATGGGTTTTCTTCTACTATTCCACTTGGTCAAAAGGAATAAGAAAGATATAAGAGACAAGTTTGTTGATTTACTTTCTAGGCCTATTGTTTGTGTAACTTCTTTCCTCAAGCATCATTTTGTTTTGCATGAAATTTATGTTTAACAAAATACAAACTTTCAAGATGTACATTCAAGCTTGAGTCAAAGGAATCAAGTAGATGAATTTGTTTACCATTCGCATCATAATGTGTTGTATCATCTTGGTAAGAAGGATGTTGTTTCTGATGGTAACATGGAAAAAGCCAAAGAGTTCATTGAACGAATCCAAATGGTACATCAAATAATGCAATATCAGCTTGAAAAGAGCAAAGGAAAGTACAAAGCAAGGCATGACAAGCATCATGTAGATCACAAGTTCCAAGTCAGTGGTGAATGGATTGAGATTAGAAAGGTGAGGGAAGTGTACCCTCACCTACTAGACAACTAAAAGTGATCTTTTGGGGTCCAAAAGGCTTCAAGTGGGGAGGAATGGTCAGGTGCTCAAAAAATAGCTCAAAATTCAAAGTTGTCAGATTGGTGTGGAACCTAGATGACTACGTAGGTCTTGTCATCCTGAATTCGACGCAACCCATTTTGCGTAAAATGGACTCAGTATGACTCCAGAAATGAGTTCTATTCACTTTCCCAAACAGGCAAATATTAAAAAAAAAGGACAGCCTAGTCAGTTGTCCATATTGTTGACGTGGCGCTGACTAGGTAGGTTATGTGGACATTGACTTGGTCAACGTTTATTTCTTCAAAATGACCTATTGACAAGTGGCAAGCTTTCATTGTCCGTGTTGGAAAATTGTGATTGGATGGAGGGTGGCCAACCACGGGTTAACACGTGGCCTAGCCAGAGGCTGCCACATGGCAGTTCGGGGGCCACCAAAATTTTGTTAAGGGTCCTAGAGGAGGCACCCCGGGGTCGAACCCACAACCTCCCACGCATAAGCCATGGGCGTTACCACCAAGCCATGAGTGAAGTTCTTAACATGCTATGGATTCGATACATATTTGTGTTGGTATTGGTAGCACATTGGGGTTGGGGACAGGTGTCTAGCCCCAACCCTGGTCACCACGTTGGAGGCAAAACCACGAGTGGGAGACTAGCCCCGTGCCCCCTCCTAAACCGTGACCACTATATCTAACCGCAGAGGTTACAACTTGTGAATTCCACCACCCATGCGATGTCACCGCCACCGCTTGACCAGCGGGGAAAACCGCCAGGGTTGCCACCCATGTGAACACTGTCATCTAGTTGCCAACATTTATTCAACTGTCAGAGGAAAGGGGCCAGCATGGGGGGCTAGCCCCTGGGCACATGGCCCTCCATATGGCCTTAATATTTGAATTTTTAGGCCTCAGCGGCCAATTTATCCACCCGACAAATCCACCTGGATTTTGATGTATTTAGTGGTCAATTAGCGAGAATCTGGGTGCAAATGAGGGTTTGGTGCCAGATTTTGGGCAATTTGTGGAATGAATAGTTGAGAAACTAGGAGAGGTCATAACTTCTTTAGTTTTCGACGAACTTGGGAGAAAAAAGAGGCTAGATTGCTATGTTTTGGACATTATGGACTCATTGGAGCAAGTTCAAGAAGCATTTGAGTATTGTAAACACATCTTTTTTACACATTTGAGCATAATAGAGAGGCCCAAGCTATTGGAAGCTGAACCAAGGAGATGTAGCCCAGGAGGGGTGAACTCCTTCATCATGTTCCTGTTGTGATGTGTTGTTGGTGATATTTTGTACATTTATATGTTGTTGTTCAATTTCTTATTTATGTTAAATTGTTCATAAAATTAACATAAAAAACTCATTTTCACTTGCAATAAACTCATGAATCCTTAAGCACATCAATAACATTTTGTTTATAAATTGAGGAGGATCTTAGCACAACAAAGCTAATTTTCTTAATCAGACTAGTATTAGATGAAGATGCAAACACAATTTTGTTAAATAGTCTACCTTCAAGTTTTAACAATGCTATCTTTACTCTAAGTCAAATGTCCTCACACACATTGGTTGAGATGATAGCAACACTTTTGGAAAATAAAAAGAGGCTAAATGCAAGGGTAGAAGCTGACTCTAAGATAAAAATTGTATTATTTTTAGATATAAGGATGGGAAAGAAAAAGATAGATTGAAGTAAATTTGGTCATACAACATGGTATTGCAAAAACCATGCTAGTGATATTTCAAAAGGGAAGCCAAAAGAATCAATACATATATAAATTCATGAATATCCATCAAATTTTGATGATGGTAATAAGTTCAATGAAGGAATCAAATATCTCAAACATTTATAGAACAGTTCAATAAATCAATTAGAATCTCAGTTTAGATGGTTGTCCAATTGGCTCAGAAGTTGTGGATCTAGGGAAGGATCCCTTATTAGATGTAGAGACTTGCATGCGGATTGCAATCTAATAGTGATGTTATGAGACATGCATGTGGATTTTTGTTTTGTAATTGACTTCATGAGATCCATGATTGGGGAGTTCAAGGAGGTGGAATCAAGGAACTAGAAAATTCAACATGGGAACTACACCTTTATGATTACAAGATAGTTTGATGGAGCTCAACCTAGCTTGGGAACTATAAAGCTTCTAAAGAATGTTTTATTATGTTTCTTGTTATGTATTTCGCGTATGTGTGATTTTAGCAATATTTTTCTTTCCATAATGAAAAAATTAAGAAAGAGTATTGCAATTAATACTTACGTTAATGTAATACATCACATTCTATATGTGTTAGAGATAATTGAGATACTCTCTCTACCTATCCTCCCAAACTAGGAATTAGTTATATTTGATCACAAGTTATGAACCCAATATAATAGAGTTACATGAGATTGTAAGATATGTGTTTGTGCGCACCTGATTATGTGCATGTGTGTACTTTTGAATTGAGAGATTCGTTGATATTAAGTGTGTTACATGAGATTGTAAAATATGTGTGCGCGCACGTGATTATGTGCATGTGTGCACTTTTGAATTGAGAGATTCATTAATATTAAATGTGTTATATTGTTCATTATTTTTAATATAAATTACTACCATTTTCTAAATCATGAATTTTGTTTTCATCTTATCACCCCCTATATGGCACTCAAAGAGATTTAAATTTAAAATGTATGCTTTATGCTTGTAGTTTAAATCTAATTCATATCTAAATTTTAATTCTACTTATAGCTTAATAGTCTTAACGACTACTTGACATTGAAGTCGACTTCGAATTTGGATGGGATAAAGTTATATGAATTTTCCAAGTCTATTAAGGAAGTCATCACCTGTTTCATTTCGGCTTGACGTGGGTGTCATTTTCAACCCAAATTGCTACAATGTCGACTTACCAATTGCGTTATTTTACAGTCGTTGAATATGATCGATTTTTGTCACCTTGATTAGACTATTGTATTTTTTACATTCAACTTAGTCAAATCCCTGGAAAATATCAATGAAAGTCAACCAAAGCTACTTGACTACGTAGGCATCTTTATGTAGAATGGCGTTTTGAGTGAACGTTCGACTCAACTAGCTGGAATATGTGATAAATATTTGATTGAAAGAGCCAACATCAACATGGATAGAATCTAACTTGGTTTGCATCCAACGAACTGGAAAATTGAGTTCATGGTAGTCACCTAACAAATATTGCATTGTTTCTAATTTACTAGATATTATAATGTTTTCTTCTGAAGTCCATTGTTGAAGTTTTACGATGTAGAATTTGATTGATACGAACAACAAGAATATACATGGAAGTTATACATGGAAGTTGACCATTCCACTGGTCGACTCCACTGGTCGACTTAGCATACATCTTTACGAACCTAGTAGAACTATTTAAATAATGAAGCATATGCATGTCAGCTTATTATACCTGCCCCAGGTAGGTATATGGAGATCACTATGCGTTGACCGTGCATTAGTTCCCTGTTGAATTGTTTTAGTAAGTGCATTTTAACCAAAGTTTTAAACCATCGTTATATTTTAATACGATTGTTTAAAAGATTGTGAGTGCTTGATTGTGTATTGTATTGGGGTCTTATTGTAGGGAAAAGGGAAATATCCTAAATTTTTTGGAGGCTACCCATCAATAAACTTACCATAAAAATGAATTAGTGCCAACCAAGGCTATCAATAAACTTACCATAAAAATGAATTAGTGCCAACTAATGCTAGCCTCAAAGTTGGCATTAATTCATTGCATTTTACGTAATGTAAATTGTTTTAAAAAATATGTAAGCATTTATATTAATTCCTCCCCTGCTTACACTTGCCACAAAGCCTACTTACACCTGCCACATTACCTCCTGCTTGCTTCCACTTGCCACCATCACTATCCATCTTAAACTCATTAGGAGCTAGGCATTCTTCTCCAAAAAGATAGATGAACAAAATTCAAAGATATGACTCATCTCATTTGGTGCCGAGATGAAAGTGTTGAGAGACTAAATGAAAGGGTGTAGTCTATGGTAGCATTGTAGGTAAGAAAGGGCATACTTGAAAAGATGTCTGGCTTACATATTAAAAGTATGTCTCACATTTTTGTTCATATCAAATGTAACTTACATAAACGGCTAACTTGAAACTTACATGAACCACTAACTTGAAAAGAAAAATGTCTTGAGTATGTCTGAAAAGTATGTCTCACATTGTTGTTCATATCAAATTCAACTTGCATGAACTGCTAACTGTTTGCTTTTGTTTGAGAAAATTGTTTGCTTTTGTTTGAGAAAATTGCTATAAGTTTTTTCCCATTCATCTCAACTGGAATGCATTCATATGAACTAGAAAGATTTGTTATTTAAGTCAATCAATGGAAAATTTAAGTCAACCAATGGTAAATGCATAAGTCAATTGTGAAACAGAAATATAATTTATTTATTAATGATATATAATTTACTTATCAACGAGTTTGCTGAAACACAGTTCAGCTTCCCTCTTCATTTCTATTTCAATTCGTTTTCCTCATCCAGTATCTGTCTCAATTCCAACCTGTTTTTGTTCTATTTACACCTCTATCTTTGTCACTGTAAGTCACAATAGAAATATCCTTTTTGCGACAAAGTAGATGGTGTGGCGGCGGGGCGATTATAAGTCACAATATAAACCTTTTTGCAACCGATTATATGGTGTAGCGGTGGGGCGGTTAGGTGATGATGGACACATGTTCAGGCCTCATGGGATCATTACTATGTCAAGCGGAAAGCAGGTCTCGGTTCTACCCTTTATTTTAATACTACCCGGGAAGCTATAATGCTTCCTGTGTTATCATGACAGATGCTTAAAACCTTGCTTCACATCGTTACCCCATTACTGAAGAGAATTTCTCTACTTCCTCCAGGAGCAATGGTTTATTGATCGCTACCACTAGAGATAAAATGGGGAGGAGGGAAGTAACTTGCTACATTGATGGGAAACACCAGATGTTGAACTATGATGCTCAACCTAGGGTGTAAAGTACCTTCAATGAAAGTCTCAAACAAGGGATTTCATTGCCAGAGATATTGCTAGAGATTCTTTTGCAGCAATTTCGATGTGGCTACATTGTTTCCCTCCATTCTTTGAGAAAATATTGCCTACCCTTATCTGCTCCTTGCGAAGCTTCCCACCTCACCACCAAGGTTTCCATTGTCGCTTGGCTCTGAAGTGAGTTGTTGGTGCTGTCACAAAAGACCTATTATTATGCTAAAAAATTTGTTTTTCAACTACTGCAACATCTGCTAATGGGTTATAAATTGGATCAAGAAAGCTCAAACTTGCAAAATTTGAATCACATAAAATGGAAAACTATAAAAAAAACACGGCATAGAAAAGATTGAAGACAGAGGTAATCGACCCAGAAAGCCTATGGTTTGAGCCAACAATAAACCAATTTACATGGACCAGGCGTGTTTTCAGTCATAACTCTGTAATAAGCCAGTGGTGAGCGATTACATGCATGAAGCCACCTGCCCCAATGGTTTTCACAACAAAACACTATATTTCATAACATTAAAATAAAAATTATTAATGTTGTGAATATTATCTATCTTGTGCCACATGGCTCTCATATTTAACTCTCATATTCGAGAAGAGCATATGTGGCTACCTTTTGTTTAGTGATTGTAAATTTTTAAAAAGAACAAAACACATTTCTTCACTGCTCCCAAAAGCATTATTACTAAAAATTCAAACTTGAAATGTAATCCTTTCGAAAGAATTAAGAATCTCACCAATAAAAATATAAATATAATCTATGTGTGATTATTAAGAGTAAAATATTGACAGTGAAGTGTTGATTAGAAACATGAGAGACTTGACGTGTAATCATTTTGAAAGAACTATGAATCTCATGAATTAAAATATGCAATATTGTTTTATGTATAATTATTAAATGTGTAGGAAGAGTGAAATATTGAGGATGAAGGCTTGATTGGGAGCATGGGAGTCAGGTTGGCAGTGGGCTGATTGGGAGCATAGTAGTTAGGTTGGCAGTGTTTTTAGTCGTCGACTCTTTGATCATCTTCCTTTATTTCTTTGGCAATATTTTCTCTATTTTGGCGGTTGATGATATGTGTTATATCACAAACTCAATGTATGAGTAATTGAAATTTTTAAAGCAAATGTTATCTTAAGTTGGTTAATACCACCTACACACTTATTTACTACAAATAAGTTGATGAAAGTTCCATATCATATATTTTTCTATACATAACATACACCAATGGTTACTCTGTGACTCATACATATACTTATTTATCAGCATAGGTCACTTGTGAACTCACAATCAAGAAAATTACAAGAGATAGGTTTTGAAAATAATGGAGTTAAGGTCATATTTTAAAGATGAGAATTTTGAATAATTTTGAAATTGTTATTTAATATATTACAAGATATTAGTTATTTAGCAACCCTTTTTAGATTGTGCTTATTTTCAATCTTCTGTTTCTTATATTTAAAATAGCTATATCTAGGAGGCAATTATTAATTAAGTGGGGATTAAATAATCTGCAAGAGATCGTGTAGGAGCTCAATTCGGTTATCCCGAATTGTGGTTAATAAACATTTTTTTTGGTCTCGTTTGGGCCTTGGATTTGGATTTTTACAGCGTTGAAGTTGCCAATTCAAACTGTCAAAAATTTCAAGTTCCAATACAAAAAATATGAACAATAGCAATTAATAATTATGTGGGGACTAAATAATTTGCAAGAGATGGTGTACAAGCTCAATTCAGTTGTCCTAAACTTTTGTGAACAAACAGTGTTTTTAGTTCTGGTTTGGGCCTTGGATTTTTACAACGTTAAGGTTGCCACTTCATATTGCCATAAATTTCAAAAGCCAATACCAAAAATATGAACAATATTTGTTGTTAGCACACTCAAATGCACGAACCCTTCACAAAATCATTACCATAAGAGAATTCCTTCAGGAACCATTCCAATAAGAAAATTAGTTGTGGGAGATGATACACAAGCTCCATTTAGTCACTTGAATGGATGTAAATTTTAAACGCTAATACCAGGAATATGAACAACAATATTTGCATTGGTGTGCTCAAAAGCAGGAAACCTCCCCCTTTCAGAAGCATTTCCATAGGAGGATTAGTCGCAAGAGATGGTGCACAAGATTCAATCAACCACCACAAATACGATGAAAAAACAGTGTTTTACATCTAGGTTGGGCATTGGATGTTTACAGATTGATTCTGCACTTCCAAACTGCCATAAATTTCAAATAACAATACCAGAATTATGATATTTGCTACCTGTTTCATTCTTGGTTTTATGGTTGTGTCCTCTTTAGGAAGGTGTACCATTGCACTGCAATCTTGTTCGTAGGGTGGCAAACCTGACTTCGAATTGTAACATTCTCATATCGACTCATCTAAGTAAATAAACGATGGGGATCAAAAAATTTACTGTCATCCATCATGAACGTGACTTGTTAACAAAGCTATCAAAATTCGGTCTATATACTAAATCTCACTATTTTATGCACAAACAATTATGTAGAGTCCTAATTTAAGAGTTATATGAAGGATAGATTTCATTAAGTTAAAGTCAAGTTAGTTGGTCACGTTCTACTGATATCTAGTTGACAATCATTGTAAAGCTTGTCATTCAAAAAGTGGGTTAGTTATAGAAAGTCTCAATCACATTTATCCTTCATTTAAATTATTGAGTACGAGCTCTATAATAAAAATAATAATAGCAGAGCATCTATTATAATTAGTCATAATATTGAATAAGAAACCTACAACATACATGCAACAATAAATATGAAGTAATAATGCTGATCAAAGAATATTGCAGCAGAAGATGCAAGAACACAAAATCATAGGATCGGAACACACAAAGCATTGACCGATTAAAAATGATGATAACAAATAAAGAAACATATGTATTGACCCCTTGGTATAAAGTTGCAGAATGGATCTTGGATTGTGATAAAATAAGGTGCGGGATGGTTAATGTGTAGATGATTCACTTATTTTAAAATTTAATGAAAAAATCCTAGGAATGACAGCCATGAGTTAGACTCATTCGTAGAGAGAGCAAAAGGGATGCCCCTAGATTGGAGATGAGTCGCTTGATGGTTCTTGGTTGGAGTAGCAGTCTACATGATAGAGAGTTTGTAATGAATGTGAACAGGTGAATATCTGCAATAATTGGCTACGAGACAAGAGGAAGTCACAGTAAGCCTTGTATACATGTGTCTACCTATTCAGATGGCAATTACTGTAGATGATTTACCTATGCAGACTGGTACACATAGTTGATGTACAATAAGGATATTTCTACAATAAGTATTGATCCAAGACATGTTGCATCGTTGCTTAGGATGAGCGAGGCATTGAGGGTGGGGGAGATGTTGAGGGGTCTCTTAGGCCTATGTTTGTCATCATATACTATATACTATGTAAATGTCAGTAATACTCAGTAAATGTATAAAGTAAAAGTGAATGGTTGATTGGGAGTGGGTACAACCACTCCAATCACATCTCTCATGTATAAATATACACTAAGTCTAATAGAAATAAGGTTCCCACATTCTATTGTTCTTTATGTATTCTCCTATGTGTGTTCTTGTTGTTATAACTATAATATAGCTTGTTCTTGCATGATGTAAGTAGGCTTATAATACTCCTCAATGTACTTACTTTATCACTAGAGCTAGAGCTTGTTAAGATGGGAGAGTAGAGATTAATGCACAAACACAACAAGTGTGTTTAGTGCTCTATATATTAATAAAATACAATGATACATATAAATACAATGAGCTATGTCCCAATATAGGAAAACTATCTTGAACATAAAATCTCTTAGTTAAGTGAATATCTCAACCTCACACCAAACTAGGAAGCTAGCTAGTTGGATATAATCTCTCAAATGAACTAGGCCTCAAGAACCTCCTAACTAATAGTAATAGCTTCCTTCTTGTAGACACTATAAATCTAGTTTATGAGATATTTTTCGGCATAAATCACATGATATTTCATTTGTCGACATGTTTCGAACCAACCAGTGTGGTTCGACGATGAACCACACTAGTTGGTTTGAAATGCGTCGACAAATGAAATATCACATCATTTACGCCGAAAAATCTCTCATAAACTTGATACGGGTCACAGAAGCCTCAATTCAACTATAAATCTACCTAATAATTACCAATAGACTCAACAAGTAAAACATATGATCTCATGTATTAAGGCAAGTGTCAGTTACATACTCCAACACTCCCTATTAACAACTACTTACTTAATGTTCATCCATTGAGGTCTTCAACATCTTATCCTCTACAGAAAATGCCTCATTATGACTTGAAGATCCTCCTTAATAGCCAAGTCTATCTTTGTTCCAACCTAGTACTATCACTCTATACCTCAATATTGCACACATCACCAAACTATCAATGTCCATATAAAGAGACAACCATCCACCAAAATGCATGAGTCCCTGACCGTAGCAACTGTCGGTCTACTATGATGTCCTTCACATACATGATTCATTCAACCTATTGATGAACTCCTCATGTATGTAAAATTTCACCTCACAGAGTCTACATCCAATAATATTGTCTACTCAAGTGTATCTAACAAAAACATGGCCCACTCTTCAGAGTGTTAAAGAACTCTGTAATAGATGTTATTGAAATAAACTAGAAAACGTCATTACGAGGGACACACTATAAATGGGCATGCACGTCTCTCTAGGTATTATAGTGATATTCCCTTTTCATGTTACATAGATACGAGTACAACACACTCCAACTCATGGAGATACTAGGTACATACTTTTGAATGACCACTACATCGAAACAACATAAACTTGCTTACTAATACGTGTGTGACTCAAACTACAATATTATGAAGAGTCTATTATTATTCAACTCAAATCATTATACATTTTTCCATCATCATTCAATTTCCACTGTTGCTACCATAACCAATATCATCTGCTACCATAGTGCCTCAAAAATAGTTATCTCTACTATCTCTACCACAATTACTATCTCCTGCTTTCCATTGTCTTTACTTTCCTTTCTTCACCATAAGCTTTATTTTTCTCCATCTTGTACCCACATACAATTGATTATTGATGTCCATGTAAAAGGAAATCCATCTACCGAGGTACATGGATACCAATCGTTGTACTTGCTAGTTCTCTAGGAATCATTTTCACCTACATAGTTCATCAATCAAAACTTGGTTCCTCACATTCTAATATTCTTCCATCTAATATTCTCCCCTTAATCAAATATCGATTTATCATAATCCACATCAAGCTAAGATACAAGTACACTTTCCACCCTCATGCCTACCCCATTGATTCATTCCACAACTTGATGTCATTTCCTCTCTCTACATAAGAGAGATACATGCTACATGGTTACATGTGCCATCAAATGAATCTATGTAGGCCTAACTCCATAGGTCTTAAAAGGGGAAATCCACCTCTTACAACTTGTACCAATACTTATGTGGTGTTAGGTATAACTGATCATACACCTGCTTACACAATTACATCAAATCAAGCACAACAAGCATTCAAAATGCATTTTCAAATGCCCAATATATAAGTGATCACGAGCTTAGGACCAAGTGTCGTAAAATGGTCAAAAATGAAAGTGCTCAGAACTGATCTAAACCTAAATGACCAGATAGAGCTCATCTTCCTGATTCCGGCACTATGAACGGTTCGGAAAACGATTTCCGTATGAGGAAGTTATGCCAAAAAGAAGAATGGTCCAATAACATTGAAATTTTGAATTTTTTCAAAAAAATATAAAATAAAATATTCCTTGGAATATTCTGTTTTGGGCAATGAATGACATGCTGCCACGTGGCAGGCCCAGAGGTAGCCACATGGCCAGGGTGACGTCAGCAAGTATTATGGGCACATTTCCAAAATTTTGGCATTTCTGTGATTTGAACCTAAGACCTCATGTTCATGAACACTACGTGTTACCACTATACCACAGGACTATCGTTGTATTGCATACAAAATAAACTTTATTTAAGTTTAAAATTTGATTTGGGCAGGGCCCAAAGGGGGCCAGCCCCCATACATGTGTCCTCAGGCCCGAAGACCAGGCGCCAACCCAAACCGTTAGCACCAAACATCAACAATCACCGCGTTTTATGGCTAATGTGGTCACATTTCAAAGTTCGGCGGGGTTTGCATTAAACCAAATGAACAATTAACCAAAGTTCTGGCGTGAAACCTGAAGTAAAACCGTCGAAAATCACTCCTGTTCACATGCGCAGGTAACACAACAGTTAATGCGTGGTTATGACTGGAGGAGAAAATGGCGAAGAGCGCCAAATTTGGGCGGGCCAGGCATATTTGGCAGCCCTAACTAGCCCCAACTAAAGTTAGCTGGAGTCTTTCTAGGACAAACTGGTAGTTGGGAGTAAATGGCCATAACTTTGGCTAGGAAAGTCCTTTTTGGATGAATGATTTTGTGATTTTTGGTCTCTTCGACCTTCTGAAGCCATTAGCACAGGTTTCATAGCCATATGGGGTCGTTTGCACATGTGTTTGCTTCGTGGAAGTTCGAGGAGCCATTGGGGCCGAATCAGTTTGGGAGCTGCATTGGGATATGTGCAGCCATTGAAAGTGGAACGAAGGTCCATTCTGAATGAAATCAGTGTTCTGAATCCATATCTACAGCTCGTTTTTCCTGTGGAGACATTCTTCTCACTGTTTAGCTTCAGGGAAGCTTTCACGGCCACTAGGGCCATTTTAGTGAGTGAGGTGTGCTGGGCTAGGTTCATCTATTTGAGGTGAAACAAAAACCTATTTCTGCTATAAGGAACCTTCTGAATCCAATAAAGGTTTTTTCAGAAGAATTTGGAGACTTCTAAAGGCCAAGGCGCTGAAGAGAAGTTTCAGGAAGCCCAAAGCCATTCATGGGAGAAGGCCTAGATTGGGGATGCAGTGCTCATTTTGAGCAAATGAACAGTCATTTGTTTATGTCAGATATGTGTTGGAGATAGTAGCAAAGGTTTCAGAGACATTTGAAGCATTCTGAAGGAGTTTGTGCCATTAAGAAGCTCAGGGAAGCTTAGTGCACTTACTGAAGGAATCAAGTCCAAGGGAGCCTAGATCTACCTGCACAAAGCAGACAACCATGACAGGGATGTATATGGTTTTTCTAAACCCATAGGTTCAGTCAGTAACCTTTTGGAGTTGAGTGTGGAACTTGTAAAAGAATTCAATCCATAATCCCAAAGAGCCAAGTCTAGTTGACTAGAGCTGACGGGAGACGTAGCCCACAAGATTGGGGTGAACTCCTTATTAAATTTGTTGTTATGTGTGATGTTTATTTGTTGCCTTATATGTCTGATATATATGTTTAATATCAGCTAAAAGAAATCAATTTAAAAGACATAAACAGAAGAAAAGACGTACACCTCTTCAAGCTAAGATTTCACATAATGTCAAGTTCAAGCAAGGTCTTATTTTTAATTGAATCTGAGTGTTTACTTTTTATTTCTTTAGGAAAAGTCTGTAGAGGGCCAGGTAGCTTCTGGATCTCATCTTCTCTTTAGAGGTGACATATCCAGTAAATGTCCCTATAGTCAATCTCTTTATTAGAAATAAGAAGTGCACATATTTGCAGATTTAAACTTAGAGTATTTGTGCACTCATTTACATAAATGAAAATGGATACCTTGCACCCTTAAACAAGTACATTCCATTTTCAGATCAGGTTGGTATCAGAGTGCTTAGGTTTTCTTGATTGACATCACAGTAGCTTGATTGTATAGCTTTAAAGGTGTTTAAAGAAGTGTTGAAGATTGACTGCTTTACTATTTTGCAAACTGCATGTTGTTTGAGTTTGCAGAAGATTGGGGATAGCCATTGAATAGCTAAGTCTTGGAGAAGACAAAAAGGAATAGCATATATTTTCCTTACCCCAAGGACCTCAAGACAATCTGTGAAGCATGAGAAGTTTGATGCAGAACAGGTTATTTGAATAAGAGTTTGACTCTGCAATCATTTGATTCAGGAATTTGTTAATAGATTCTGAATTTTACTGAAGCTCTTTCATTTATTTTTATAATGACAACTTCCATAAGTGAGTTCTCAAAATCATCCTCCTTCACAAGATTCTTTGATGAAGGCTTGAAGCAAGAATTTTTCATCATGATGAATATGGTGAGAGAAATGTATGAGGATGAAAGAAAGAGGTCTAGACTTCAAGAGCAACTGAATTCCATGAGGGAAGAGAAGCAGTTGATTTCTGACCAATTGCAGGAAATGGAAGGCCAACTTCATATTGCGAACATAAATCTAGAAAGGATGCATGAGTTGGAGACACAACTCGTTGTTGCCAAAGAAGCCTTAGCCAAGTATCAGCTTGAAGAAGAGGTAAACAATTCTAGTTTGTCTTCAAATTCTTATAAGAATGTTTATGTTGGTTCTTTTGAGAAACATACCAGAGGCACAGAGTCCAAGTTGATGTCCAAAATGGGATATGAAGGAAAAGGATTGGGCAAACATGCACAGGGTATAGTTGAGCCAATAATGGTTGAGGTAAGGCCTAAGGATTAGGGTCTTCGCTATGGACAATCTTATGGAGAAAGTTCCAAAGTAGCCATTAAGGCAATTGAAACTATTTCTAGAACGAGTTTCATTTCAGGTTCTCTATCTCAAGGTTATAAAGGTTGTATCCTTGAGGAATGCAATAGTTTGAAACATTCTTTGCAGGAAGAAGGTGTGCATAAGCATGCACTTGAACAAGAAAGTGGTGAAAGCTCTAAAACCATTGAAGGGATTGATAGTGTTCCAAAGGGAGCTTCTTCTTCTTTCGATTCACCACATTATGAAGGTAATGAAGGTGAAAGAGAAAGGTATAAATCTGATTTCCATCACACTTCATTTGATCATGTAAAGCATGGAAAATTTCCACATAAGCATTGGAAAATAATTGCATGTTCTTTTTGTGGTTTGGTTAACCATAGTGTTTCTAGATGTTGGAAAAGAATGGAAACATACAGGAAACTTTTGAAGGAAAGGAGGCAAGAAGCCAAAGTTCCATTGAACAATGCAAATCATGCTATCAAGAAGATGAACATGTGTTGCACTTAGTGTCATAAGCATGGACATACTGTTGAAAGGTGTTGGACTCTGAATCCAATAATGCTTCCACGAAAGTTGAAGAAATTGGAGAAAGAGTATGGCAAGAATGGGAAGGAAGTTTCCATCATTGATATGTGTAAGGATGATACACATGTTGATATCAATGTGCAGTTAAAGGAAGCACCTTTGAAATGGATTGGTAAGAAATGGTTAGAATTCTTATCCAATTAAAGTTGCATGTCTTTTGATTGAATGCATTTCTTTGTTAAGGGAATGCAAGTTATAGGACGGAAAAGCTAAGTATGAGACTCACTCTATCGCAGCGAAAGTTATATTCATTTCAACGTTGAAAGTACATGTACATGTGATTCAGGATCTTGTACTTATGATTGTATTTAAGAGAAAGTTGAAGGATAAATTGCATGCTTGAGCACAGGGATCATGATGATTTCCTTGTATTTTAAACATGTATGTGTGATTAACTTGAAGGTTTGATTACTTAATTTTTAACCATGCATGTAATGTAATATTGACTTGGAAAAAGTTAATTTGATCTCCAGGATTGTAAACAGGAGACATGATGAAGTGTTTCATCTTTGTAAAATCATCGTTTAAATTCTTTTTGTACATGCTTGACTTGAAGGGTCAAATGTTTGAAGGGCTGAAGAGAAGAGGATGTTCATTCTCTCATTGTCTATACTACAGTTCATTTCAGCATTTCAATAAGCTTTTGGGGACCAAAAGCCTCTCATTTCGGAGGTGTGATCAGGAGCTTAGGACCAAGTGTCATGCGGAAAGAGTTAATCTTGCGGACAAAACCAACCTCCCTAGAAGCCTAAGACTTTCTAGTGACAAACAAGACAATTAAGAGAAATCCTTCTCTAAACATGCATTTATCGCATGAGAAATCAAGTGTTTTAGATCCTACCTGTAGTCCAACGCTGTTGTAGTAGTCTAGCCTCGTCGATCTAGATGAGCTCCTCCTTCACTTCGAAACCTGCATTCACTAACAATCAAACGATTACATAGCACCTGAATATCCCATAAAATAAAACATATTCAACATAGATACCAAGGAGTATATGAAACAACTCATTAATAACGAATTGTTGAGAAGAATGGACTTATTTGTATTTATAGGAAACAAAAGAAACCATTAAAACCTGAGCCCTTGTGTTGTGAAAGTTCCTCCCAGGGTCCAGCAAGAGTTTTCCTTTACTTTGATAAGCTCACCCACTTCCAAATGAAACAAGAAAGGATGGGAATCTCTCCTCACAAGCTTCTACAAGGAAGTCCTAATTCCAGCAGCATCTACCCTTTGGAATGTTCAGCTTTCAACCTCCCCTCCTCTGGCCCAATGCCTGTATTTATAATGCTCTAGAGGAAGTTAATTAGGTCCATCATCAATGGGATAAGCCCCTTTTTGGATGGGGTAGCTCCTCTCTTGATGGGATAAGTTCCTCTTTCATAGGGATACATGAACCATCTGGAGGCGCTCAATACACGTCAAACAAGCTTCTAGAATGCTCTAGAAATGAGCACAAGTAACTTTTTTAAGATGAAACTCGTGCCTTTTAACCTTTACAGGAGTACGCACCCACCCCTTTACATACAGAGCGTGCAAGGACGCAGATATTATGAACTTGGGATGCGTGCACGCTGGTAAGGTAGAGAGAAACTGCGTACCCAGAGATAAACATGTTTTTAATGACTTTCTCTCTTTCTTGAAGTTTGACATGGAGAGCAGAGGTATGAGGCTTGCCAAGGAGGATAGTATGACTGTTGATGGAGCCATACTAACTGATGGTGACAAATTTTAGTGTAACAGATTGCCCCCTAAAGTGCGAAACCTGTAATAGATTAGGGTTTTATATAATCTAGGAAGGGTGAAGTACTTTATCATTTCAAGGATTATCTTGTGGAGAGCCCAGTCAGAACCTGCAATTTTCAACACAAAATACATTTATAAGATTATATCATCGCTGAGGTAGGCATTCCCATACTCAAATCAAAAACTTTAACTAACAGACTAACTACTACTCTGATACAGGAATGATTTCATAGTAAATCATAATCATAGACTCATGTAGACACAGTATGGATGCAGCCATCTGTTTATAATTGGTCTACTATATAATGAGTACAAAACTCCTCGCAGCCTGGATGGTGGAAACTAGATCCAGGGTCTTCATTTCTACTTCCCGAATTGGTACGATTCTAGCCATGCGAATAAATGAGTCGATTTCGAACATGGTAGAAACCACTTGATTACCAGTCGATGATGTAAACTGTTAACAAGTGTGAGAGAGACCACCAGTGATGTCAATGGTTCTCAAAGTACCCAGCACAATCCATGAGATGTGAATGAATGAGCCGATGTCGAACATTTCATGGAATCCTTCGATCGCAAGTCAATGATGAAAACTGACGTCGAAGGCGAGAAACCTGCCATTGATGCATGCAGACCTCAAGGTACTGACGATGTCTAAGTCAACTTTCTAGATAATTTTCCGTTGATGTCGATAGAAAGCGACTCGTCGCAGGAAAGCCTACAACACGAAATCATAGTT